>JAQZBX010036321.1:0-24226 GCA_029593785.1 Cabassous unicinctus
TCGCCTTGCCACGTGACAGACTAAGACCCGAGGATCACAGGCAACCAGCTGTAGAACACCCGTCTTCAAGGAGAAAGCATCGCCTTGACAGCTTGACTGGGATTTTCTTTTAGCCTCAAAACTGTATGCTAATATATTCCTGGTGTTTAAGCCAACCCATCTCATGGTATTTGCTTGAGCAGCCCAGGAAACTAAAACAACCCTCAAAAGTAAATACGAGCGGTTGGGTTTGGGGAGAACTACCAAGCTGACTGTGAATTTAGCCATTATTTTCCCTTTAGAATGTCCCAGTCTGGACTCAGAAACACAGAAGTAGCAACAGGAGTAGTACAGCATTTAACAGCAAAGCATGGAGAGAGCTCCTGGAGAAGCCCTCCAACTGCCTCAAGGAGCATCAAAGGAGGTGAGGTAGTCCTCTAATTTGATATGTTTTGCTTCTCTTTTCTCTGTTTATTCATCCCCAGTCAGTTCTATGGCAGCAGTGACAGGGGAAGCACTGTGAAGAGAACATGCAAGAGTCAAAACTGATGGAGGGGAACTTCTTTCCATTCTGTGAAGCTACAGCTTCAAGGGTGAACCCAATCCCACTGATATCTCTCTGTCTCTCTGTCTCTCTGTCTCTCTCTCTCTCTTTCTCCTACTGCCTGTCTTCAGACTGAGTGCAAATGAGGAAGTGTGTGGCAGAATGGGGTAATTAAAGTCACAGGTTTCTAGTCAGAGGACCAAAATGGGGAGCCCCAGAGAATCAAGAGTGACCAGAGAGATTATTTTGGAGAAATATAATTAAAAACACAATTTCCTTGCAACGCAGACCTCTCCACAAAAGTAGAAGGGAAAGAAAAACTGTTTTATTATTGAATAATCATTAAATCATCATGTGATGCATCAGTAGCAATCCACAAAGTGAATGCAAAAACCGAGAGACATTTCATGCTTTTTATGTGGTTAGAAGGATATAACCTGTCAAGTACACATTCTCTTGATATTTCTGAGTTGGGCTTACAATTTTGAGCCAGGTACCCAGTGGAAGTTATGCTAGTCTTTTCCCAGGAAACTGGGAGATAGGGTAGATATATTCCTTGATTACTTTTCAAATGAGAGAACCTAAAATGGCAGGTTTTCCAATATAAATACTACAACATTAGAGAGAAAGGAGGACGCTTCTTCCCTTATGTTCAATAGGGAAAATTAAGCTTTTTATTTTTAGATTTGCTTTGCCCTTACAATTAGAGAGGTAGGAGCTTGAGAAAGTTACCCTCCAGAAGTGGGACAGATCTGAGAAAAATGGCCAAGATTCTGAAACTACATTGCCCCAGAGCCTGCAGGAGGAGTCTCTGCAGCCTGAACTTTACAAGTTGATTTTGCTAAAACAAAGGTGTCAACATTTTCCATAGGATGTAAACAAGATCCAGGATATTCAAAATGTCTAGGACACAAGTCAAAATTATTCAGTATACAAAGAACCATGAAAATTGTCAACTCACAAGGAAAAAGCAATCAAAAGATGCCAATGCTGAAAAGACACAGATGTTGGAATTATTTGAAAAAAAATTTAAGGTAGATATAAAAATGTTTGAATAAGCAATGAAAACACTCCTTAAACAGATGGAATAACTGAAAGTCTTAGCAAAGAAATAGAAGATATAAAGAAGAACCAAATGGAAATTTTTGAACTGGGAATAAAATAATCAAAATAAACTACTGGATATCCATATCCAAAAGAAAGAAAGAAAACCGATATCTCACACTGTGTACAAAAATTAACTCAAAAATGGATCAAGGACCTAAATATAAAAGACACAAGCATAAAACTCCTAGAAGAAAATATAAGAAAACATCTTCAAGATCTTGTGGTAGGTGGCAGTTTTTAAAATCTTACACCCAAAGCACGAGCAACAAAAGAAAATATAGATAAATGGGACCACATCAAAATTAAACACATTTGCACCTCAAAGGACTTTGACAAAAGGGTGAAAATGCAGCCAACTCAACAAGAGAAAATATTTGGCAATCACATATCTGATAAGAGTTTAATATCCATGATATACAAAGGGATCATACAACTCAACAATAAAAAGAGAAAGTATCCAATTTAAAAAATGGGCAAAAGACTTGAAAATACAATTGTCCAAAGAAGAAAGATAAATGGCAAACACATGAAAAAAATGTTCAACATCACTAGTGATTAGGAAAATGCAAATCAAAACTGCAATGTGGTATCATTGCATACCTATTTCACTGAACACTATTAAGAACTTTAGAGTTCACTCAATTTTTTACTCTAGTAACTTCAAATTGGTTCTTCTCCCTTCAATGATTTCTCATACTTCGAATGATTCCTTCTTTATAGAAAGCTCCCCAATACCTGCATCCCTATTCAGAATTCCTTGCAGTTTTTGTTCTTTTAACAGTTCTTGCCACTCCTCTAAGTTTCTCACATATCGTTGCTTCTTCCTTCCCCAAAAGAGCTACTACATCTGAAAATAAAAAGGACAAAGAGGAAGCTATCTCACAAAGTATGTCTGCTTTATGAGTGTACCTAAAGGAGATAATGTCAGGTACTTTGCAAATAAAAGAGTAAAGAAGACTCCAAAATTGTTTCTGCCTTTATGTAAACAGGTCTAAATTTGCTCAAATATTAAACCTTATTATTATTAACTTATTTTCATTTCTTCAATAATTTCATCACTGAAGAAAACACTATTATTTTAAATCCATTAGTGAAATAAAAATTAATGCATTACACATTTGTAGGAAAGGAGTTTATCTGATGAAAGAGAGGGGCGAGAAAATGTGTTATTAAATTGATAAGATGTGAAAATTTATTGCGACTTGGAGGGACTGATCTGAGGTCCACATTAATGGAAGCACAGTGATATGGTGAATTTCACTAGAGGCAGATTATTCCTTAATACCTGAAGAGTAAGTTTATAGCCATCAAAATAAGAACAGAATCTAAGAAAATAGGTATAAAAGAAGAAAAGATTTCTTTTTTTTTTCTTTTTTTTTTTTTTGAATTTACACTACTGAAGTATATACTTTATTTTTTACTGATTTTTTTTTTATTTGTAAAATGATATATAAATACATATGCATATATGTGCATTTGTTTACATAAATGGTATTATATATATATATATACATTTTATAAAGGTGCCTAGATTACCCAAATATTACTCAGAAACTACAGGGATTCCCATGCACCCCACCACCCACACCCCCAAAAACACCCCACACATCCATTCCCCATCCGTGTGGTATTACACCCGCAATGGATATACACAAGGAAGAAAAGATTTCAAGGGAGCTGAAGTCTTGGATTCCTCAAGGAGAATTTAGTGTTGTGTGATCTGAAGAACTCTTGAGTCCATGGAAGGAAAGAATTTCTTACCTAGGGATGCAGGTATCTGGAAATAGAAAAGATTCCCAGGGAAACCAGAGAAGGGATGTAAAATATCATTGTCATCAGGAAGTAATTTGGTGATCCTGTTTTGAGATAGTATTTAGGCTCAGATTATATTAAGGCTAAACTTCCCAGGAGATAAGGCAGTGAAAAAAACCCATATGAACCTGAGATTAAAATCCAAATGATGGGGGCTCAATTCCAACCCCAGAACCACCTGCATGATGTTTCCAGGGATATGAGTCAGTAAGGGATCAGAAAGAGGTCATCTCTGATGCTATTTACATTAGAACAGGAAGAAAGGTTATGAGACTATTTTAATCACTTTTTTGTTTGTTACAGATGTCATGGTTCTGATTAGTTCATCCCTGTCCATTTTCATTAAGTTAAAATCTGTCAGGTGGCTTCTAATTTCACTTTTGAGAGTAGTGTTTTAGAGTACATTACAAAATATCACGATGTTAGGACTAACTTGGGAAGAAGAAAGTTGGATAAATATATAGATGTTCACAGCCAAAGAGGATGTTGGACTTCCGAGATGGAATGCTGAGAGAAGGGAAATATTAAGGCATAGCATAACAAAGAAAAAAACTCTGTGTAACAGTCAATATGTAGGCTTACTATTTAACAGTCTAAAGGTCCATGTTAGGTAAAACATCTCATTTAAGGACAAGTAAAACAACCATACTATTCTTCGAAGAATTTTTGTCTTCGAGAAAAGATCATGGGCAGGAAGGATTTGACCCTCCAAATTTAATGATTCCCAGATGTTATTTTACCTTTTCTTCTAGTAATGTTGAATCAAATCTCAGTCACTAAATTTCTCCTCCTGGGAGTGACAGACATCCAAGAGTTGCAGCCTCTTCTCTTTGTGGTTTTCCTCACCATCTACATTGGCAGTGTGGCTGGGAATGGGACCATCCTGATGATAGTCACGTCTGACCCAAGACTCCGCTCTCCTATGTACTCCTTCTTGGGAAATCTCTCGTGCAGAGATATCTGCTACTCCACAGTGTCACTACCAAAGGTGCTGGAGAACTTAATCTCTTCTCACAAAGCAATTTCTTTCATGGGATGCATAAGCCAGCTGCATTTCTTCCACTTCCTGGGCAACACGGAGGCCATGTTGTTGGGCGTGATGCCCTTGGACCGCTTTGTGGCCATCTGCAAACCACTTCATTACACTGTCATCATAAATCTTCAGCTCTGCATCCAGATGTCCAGCACAGTCTGGGTCATTCTTTTTTTTATATGACCTGCTGCACTCCATAATGACCTCTCGGTTGAATTTCTGTGGTTCCAACCATATCCATCACTTCTTCTGTGATATGAAGTCACTGCTGGAACTGGCCTGTGGGAACGTTGACCTCAATGAGTGGTTCCTTAATATCATCACAGGCACCATTGGCACAGGCCTCTTCTTTCTGAAAGTTCTCTCCTATTTCTACATTCTCACCGATCTCTTCTTCAAGACTCATTCTTGCAGAATGCTTCAGAAAGCACTGTCCACTTGTGCCTCCCACTTCATGGTAGTCATTCTTTTCTATGTTCCTGTTCTCTTCACCTATACTCGCCCTCTTCAGGCAGCTCCATGGAGCAGGATGCTGTCATTGTCATCATGTACAGTGTGGTCACTTCTGTACTAAACCCACTGATCTACACCTTGAAGAACAAGGAGGTGAAGCAGGCGTTGAATAGGGAAATCAGAAGGAAGTTCTGACTTGAATTAATTTCAGAAATCTTCTAAGGGATTCATAAGTATGCAATGAGAAAGTAGAGGTTTGAGTTTATACTTTGTCTCAAATAGTTTATAATATACATAAAAAAGGAATACAGTATAAATAAATAAATGGAATATCTAGTCTAGGTGTATTAAACAATGCATTCCTAAGTATCATAAGAGAAATGCGAACTGATGGACAATGGCATTGAAACAATAATTGTGAATTTGTTTTAGAATATTAATTGCCATAATTAATTTGTTATATACTCTAATGTACTCTAGTATGAAATCAGATAAAGTAATATGCTTATAATACTCATGTGGATAGAATTAGTCCTGTTTATCTGTGTGATACTTCTTGATTAACACATTTTAATGTGAGTGATAAATTACTATTATGAATATTATGTTTCTTGTTATTATTAAATTTTCAGTATGTTGATTTAGTGTCATGATTAGTCACCTCTAAAACATGTCTTAATTCACTCATGAGTTAAGTGGAATTTTTCAAAGTTATGTCATGTTTTTTCCTTCTCCAAGCAGGGAAAAGAATAAGTAATTAAAGCCAAAGTCATTGTAATCAATAATTAACAGACATAAAATAACCAATGCGTCACCTAAGGTGTTCTGAAACCTGTCTATTCAGTGATTTTTTGGCATTCATTTATCCAAACTGTCAAAGAATCCTGTGAAGTCGCATAAAGCTGCAGGCAGTTTGAAAAAACTCTGCAGAATTCCTTTCATCTAAAAACTGTATCATTTTCCCTTATCCTTGAACATAAAATTATGGCTTTCAAATCTCTTGCAACTTTTTTGTTTTCCTTTTTGGCAGGGAATATTGTAATATGGTGCATTACTGGTGAAATAGGAAGAATTCATTTAAACTTTGTATTGTTTCCTTTCTGTCATCATATTCATAATAATTTAATGCAATGAAGTGTTAGGTACTGAGATGATTTTGGAGAAAATAGAGAAAAGTTTTGATATTCCTCACCTCGAGGTACCTGTAAGTGACAAATAACACTAAAATGCTGGGTATTTGCCAGCATTTTTATGTATTAATAAAGTCAAACAGTCAGACCAAACCATGAAAATACATTTTGAAATGTCAAAACATCCTCAAAGTCCTCAAATACTACCCATGACTGAATTTAATTAGACAACATGCTGAGTGATTTATGATCATGATCATTGTAAAAATCATAGAGCAATCAGCCAGTTATTTGTGGAAACTAACTGGAGAGCTCTATACTAAATGACTAGGCAGCTTAACCGAAAGATCAGGGAAAGAGAGAGTCAAAGAGCCATGCCAAATCTATGAAACCAGGGTGATTGTGGGATGCCCAAGCCGGAACCTTCAAAGAAGGGACACCAAAGGCTTGACATATAGAGCAAATTAGACTTCACTAAAATATCCTCACCAATTCACAAAACTAATAAATAAGTAAGCAACAAAAACAGAAAGCCCTGGAGAGAGAGAGAGAAGGTAAAGCATATACTGAATTGCTATAATACAATACCTAAAAATTCCAGTTTTCAACAAAAAATTGCAAGACATGTAAGAAGTGGGAACATATGACCCAAGCATAGAAAACAACAGACAATTAAAACTGCCTGTGAAGGGAAGAGATGTCACATTTTACTAGAGAAAAGCTTTCAAAACTACATCAAAAACATGTTCAAAGAACTAAAGAAACTTGTATAAAAAGGAAAAAGGAAGTGAGAATACTATCTCACCTAACAGAGAATATCAATAAAGAGATAAAAATTATTAAATAGGAAACAAATAGATATTCTGGATTTCAAAGGTGTAATGGCTGAAATGAAATTTTCACCAGATGAATTCAATAGCAATTTGAACAGTCAAAAGAAACAATAAGTAAATTTGAAGATAGGCCTGTTAATATTATACAGTCTATGGAACAGAAAGTGAAAAGAATGAAGATAAAAGGACAGAGGCTTAGATCTGTGGATCATCATCAAACATACCAACATACACATAATGGGAGTCCCAGAAGGAGAGAAGAGTAAAAAAGGAGCTGAAAGAATTTTTTTTTTTTAAATAATGGCTGTAAACACCCCACATTTAATGAAGAAACAGTAAGTTTTTGGAGAGTTCCAAGAGTTCTCAATGGGTGTAAATGCAAATTCCAAATAAGCCTCACTGAAAAGATGACATTGAGCAAATGCGTGGAAGTGGACAGGTTTTTAAGGGAGAGGAAGCGCTAGAGCAAAGTGGCTGAGGTTAGGGCATGGCTGCTGGGGATGAAGAAGAGTGAGGCTGCTGGAGCTATTTCAGATTGAAGGACAGGCTAGTCAGAGGACAGGAGGTTAGAGGCAATGGGCGTCCAGGTTGTGTTTTGCTTTAAAGGCCATTGTAAGAAATGTGGATTTTGAGTGGAGCCATTGCTGGGTCTTCAGGAAAGTGACATGATCTGATTTGTATTTTGAATGTATTACTCTAGCTATTGTGGTGGTAATAGTCTCTAATAGGGAGAGGTTAGTTCCATTAGGAGACTACTGCAAACATTCAGGTGAGAGGTGATGAGTCACACCAGGGGAGGGAGCCATCATCACTTGTTGTATTCAGGATACTTTAAGTGATGAAATAAGAATCATTTCCTCATGACTCCTATGGGAAGTGTGAGAGAAAGAAAGAATGGTGCATTTGAATGAGGGATGCAATTGCCAACCAGAGACTTGAAGAAGAGGTCAGGTTTCCACTGATGCCATAACAGTTTACCAGAAATTTAGTGGCTTAAAAGAATAAAACATTACTTTCTTACAGTTCTGATGTCTGAAGTAAGTTTCCAGGGGCGAAAATCAAAGTGCTGTAGGCTGCTGTCCTTTCTGGAGGCTCTAGGGGAGTAAAATTTTCCTGCTCATTTGGGTTATTGTCCAGATTCAGTTCCTTGTGGTTGTAAAATCGAGGTCCCCATTTTCTTGCTGTCTATGAACTGAAGGCTAACAGCTTCTAGAAGCAATCCTTTGCTAGAGGTCCCTGTCCTCCATGCCCAAAGTCACAAACAGCAGACTGTGTCCTTCTCATGTTCCATCTCTCGGGCTGCACTTTGACAGTTTCTCCACTTTCACGAACTATTCGGAAACTGTCACTGCCAGAGAAGCTGAAGGAGACCAGATGGGATTAAATGTAATGTGGTGCCTTGGATGGGATCCTGGGACAGGGAGAGGACATGGGGTAAAGCTCATGAAATCCACATGAAGTCAGGGTTTGGTTACTAATATTGAATCAATATTTTAATCTCAATTTTATTTAATTTTTTGAAAGATAATTAGATTACATAAATGTTACAAAAAATACAGGGATTCCCATATGCCCCACTCCCCACACTTCCCACACCCTCCCACATAAACATCCTTCATTAGTGTGGCACATTCATTACAATTGATAAAAGTATCCTGGGGCTTTGCCATTGAGCATGGACCACAGCTCACATTGTGGTCTACACTATCTCCCACACAGTTCTGCATGTTATGTGATTATATAAAATGGCCTGTATCTGTCATTACAACGTCTTTCAGGACGATAACCAAGTCCCAAAAGAGCCTCTGTATTACAACTGTCTTCCCCTCTCCCTTCCCCAGAGCCTCCAGTGGCCACTGGCTCCACATCATTGTTGTAATTTCTTTCATTGCTAGAATCACAATATGTCTATAGCAGAATGCCAGTAAGTCCCCTCTTGTCCATAGTTCTTTCCTCAATCCTGAGGATTCTGTGATGGTGATGTGCACTCCCACCTCTAATT
The DNA here is from genome assembly GCA_029593785.1 of Cabassous unicinctus. Classification (NCBI taxonomy): domain Eukaryota; kingdom Metazoa; phylum Chordata; class Mammalia; order Cingulata; family Chlamyphoridae; genus Cabassous; species Cabassous unicinctus. The sequence continues at coordinate 8,894 of JAQZBX010036321.1, forward strand.
GAGAGCAGGCTTATATCCCATGGGGAAGTTGGATGGAACTATATTGCTTGCAGTTACACTCTCTGTTTCTTGGGATGGTCATTGTCCATAATCATCTCCTTGTTAGTTGTCCTGGGAGAGTCCAATGAGATGTAGAGTAGGTGTTGCAACTCTGCTGAGGTTCCAGGCCCAGCTGGCACATGGACAGCCCAAAGACTCATGTCTCTTGGACATACACCTACAAACTCCAGCACCAAGTATAGGTTTAAATAGAAGAGACAGATGAGCCATGTGCAGGGAAGACATAACTGAGTCCAACTCTGTCAATCTCAGGAGCACAAACTTCAAAGTAGGAACCACTGGTAAGGTACCATACTCCAGAACTATCTGCCCTGACCATAGGACCTGGGTGTCTCCAAAGCCCTCAGGAGCCCCACTATTTGTGGTATGATCCACTTTGGCAGTTTATGAGATCTTGCTGAGATGTGCATAACCGTTACGTCGGGGTGACTTTTTTAGGAGTAATGCTTCCATAACTTGTTGAGTTGCCTTTTTCTGTTATTACGTTTTTTCAAATTCAAAATAGGTATTATAAAAAAAATGTTTTGGCTAGACAAAGTCCTTTGTGCTTCCATATAAATTGTACTATCAGCTTGTCAATTTCTTTTTAAAAGCCTGCCATGATTTTTATTGGAATTGCATTTAAACAATAAGCCAATTTTGCATGAACTGGTAACTTAACAATGAATATTCCAATCCTGGACATGGTATTTCTCCACACTTTTGTAGGTTTTCAATACTTCCCTTCAGCAGTACTTGTAGATTTCAGTGTAGAAACCTTGTACAATTTCTTTAAATTGATACCTAGTTATTTTATTATTTTAATGCTATTATAACTTGAATTTCTAATTTTCACTTTCCTAATTTTACGTTGTGAATAGAAATAAAATTGACCTTTATGTATTGTCCTTGAACTCTGCAATCTTGCCATACTCACATACTAATCTAGAAACTTTTTTTGCCTTAGGATTTTCTATGTACACGATCATGTCACCTGTAAATGACACACTTTCTCTTCTGTTTCATAAACTGTATGCCTGTTACTTCCTTTGCTTGACAGTGTTTTCTGTATTAGAAATGGCAAGAGTCCACATCTTTTCCTTTTCTTGATCTTAGAAAATATTCATTCTTTCACCATAAAACATGATGATATCTGCAGATTTTTCATAAGTGCCCTTTAACACCTTGAAGAAGTTGCCGTCTATTCCTTGTTTACAGTTTATCAAAGGATATTGAAATTTTAAATGCTTTGTCTGCATGGGGTTGATGTTATTATAATTCTCCTTTATTCTATTAATATGATAAATTAGATTAATTTTCATATATTCTTCCCAACTTGCATCAGGGATAAAGCTCTCTTGGTCCTGATATATTATCCTTTTAAAATTGCTTTGGATTCTATTTGCTGGTATTTTGAAAAGGATTCCTGAGACACATTGATCTAAAGCAGTAGTTCTTAATAAGGGGTCCATGAGGTTGAAATGAAATTCAAAAAAACATTATTCTTTTGGGGACATGTTGGTGCAGGTGTGATATATTTATTAAATAATACACAGTACAGTGTGGAATTAGTACGGAGTCCGTGGTTTTCACCTGACTGGCAAAGGTGTCCATGGAACAGAAAAGGTTAAGAATCCCTGATCTAAAGTTTTTTTATTACTCAGGGTTGGCTAAGGAAACAGATTTTTATAAGAGTTGTCTCACATGACTTTAGGGATGGGCAAGTTCAAATTCTGAATTCCGAAGGACAGGCTGCAAGCTGGGAACTCCAGTGAAGATTTTCCATGAATTGCCCAGGAGAAGCTGGCTGAAGTAGAGATGAAAATTCCTTCTTCTTACTGCTGAAACCATCACTTCTCCTTTTATGACCTTCAACTGATTGGATGAGACATCTCTCACTGTTGAAGGCAATGTCCTCAGTTGATTGTAGATGTCATCAGCCACAGATGCCATCAATGTACTGATGAGTTAAATCCATGAATATCCTCACCATGACAATCAGGCCAGTGCTTGTTTGACCAAACAAATGGACACCACAACGTGGCCCAGTTGACACATGAACTTAACCACCACAGTTTTCTTTCGATACCTTTCTCTGCTTTTGATAATACGTAACAAAATATTTTGGAAAGTGTGTTTTCCTCCTCCTTTATTTTCACTAAGAGTTTGTGTACTATTGGTATTAATTCTGGCTTAAATATATGGTAGAATTCAACAGTGAAGCCACTTGAGCCTGGGAGTTTCAATTAGTGGGATAGTTTCTCATTATGAATTTAATTTCTTTAATTGATACAGGGCTATTCACATTTCCTATTTCTTCTTGATTCAGTTTTGATAAATTGTCTCTTTAAAGGAATGTGTCCATTTTGCCTCAGTTATCAAATGCATTGGAATAAGCTGTTTTTATTAGTCCTTTATCAGCCATTTCATGCTATAAATTTACACTTAAATACTTTTTGCCAATGTTAAGTTTATTTCAAAAAATACAAATATGTGACATTTCTCGAGTCCAAGTGTTTTGGAAACAGATCCCAGCACTGCATAATGGCCTGCCCCCACCCCTTTAAGGCCTGTCCCCCAAATCTCATTCCAGTCTCTCCCCAAGTCCCTGCTGATTCCACCACAAGGCAGTACTGGCAGGGTGAGGGGGAGATTCTATACTTTATCCTATCTCATCCCAAATGGACTCTAAGTAACAACAACAAAAACCACACAGAACAAGATTTTTTAACTTAAATCAGAGGCAAAATTGGGCTGAAGTGAAAATAAAGGCAGAAAATAAAAAAGTGAAATAAGGAATATGTTTAGCACCCACATATGGCTTTAAGCTTTCTCCCTCTTACTCCAGGGGGTCACTGAAATGGACTCGGAGCTTCCTGGAGGCCAACTCAAAGATGAAAGTTAGTGACAGGGCCCAAAACATACATCTTAGACAGTTATTCACAAGGAAACTGGTAATGCCTTCCTGACATTGGAGAGAGGTTTCTTTCCCAGAGCTCACCAAGAGAACACTATGGGATGTTGTGAAAAGTCTCCTTGACATTTTCCCTTCCAAAGGTACAACAGTACAGGTGGACTTCAGAGATGTTATGGATTCAATTCCAGACCACGGCAGTGAAGCGAATAACGCAATAAAATGAGTCATATGAATTTTTTTGTTTTCAAATCCTTATTAAAGTTATGCTTACACTATCCTGCAGTCTATTAAGTGTGCAATAGCATTATGTCTAAAATCAATGAACATACCTTAATTAAAAATATTTTTTTGCTAAAAAATGCTAACCCTCCCCTGACCCTTCAGTGAGTCATAATGTTTTTGCTGGTGGAGGTTCTGGCCTCGATGTTGATGGCAGCTGACGGATCAAGTGGAGGCTGCTGAAGACTGGGGTGGCTGTGGAAATTTCTTAAAATAACACAACAAGGAAGTTGGCCGCATTGATTGACTCTTCCTTTCACTAAAGATATCCCTGTAGCATGTAACGCTGTTTGTGCACCTTACACAGAGTAGAACTTCTTTCAAAATTGAACTCAATTTTCTCATACTCTGCCACAGCTTTACTAACGAAGTCTTTGTAATATTCTAAACCCTTTGTTGTCATTTCAAGAAAGTTAACAGCATCCTTTTTAAAGTTTGTTTATTAACAACTTTATTTCAAATTCAATAAAATAAAAGAAGAGAAAAAGGCAGCTCAAAAAGTTAAGGAATATTTACTCCTAAAAAGTTCTCTTTCAGGCACTTTCATCTCATCTAATTGCAACTGCTGACTCAGTTGTTCCTGTAGTGTTCAGAAAGACACACAGATGAACACAGATTAGTAAAATGACATAGTCAAGGTTTCCTTGTTATTGCCAAAAAAAATGAAGAAAAAAATGCTTAACCATATTCATATTTCACAAAACCAAAACCCATATTCCTTTTTTACCTTTAATAGAATTAATATGCTACCAACTTTGTTTTTGTTACAAAAATGTAACTATGTTGTTAACTATAGTACATAAATTACATTTATTACATTTTCCCATGTATCACCACACACTTAACACCCTCTAGTGGAAAAACATTCCTGTATTTATATTATTAACCACATTCCTCATGTAATTCCAAAATCCTTGTTATATATTCCCAATATTATCCTCCAGCTGTCCTCAAACTAAGATTAATCTTTCCAGACTGCTCAGCCACAATTACAGCCATAATTCAACAGTTTGTTACATTCATTATAAGGTGTTACCAAGTCCAACCATTATCACATATTTACATTTGACCTTATTAAACACTCCACATACTTCCAACATCTTTGCCCCCTTCTCATCCCACAATCCATCTCCCACCAATCTATACTTAATAGTCTAAATCCGTAAGTCTGCTCATTATATTTAGTTCATATCAGTGAGACCATAAAATATTCATCCTTTTGTGTCTGGCTTATTTCACTGGACATAATATTCTCAAGGTTCCTCCATGTTGTCATATGCTTCCCCAATTGATTTCTTCATACAGCTGAGCAATATTCCATTATATAAATATACCACACCATGCTTATCCATTCATCAGTTCATGGACACTTAAGTTGTTTCCATCTTTAGGAATTGTGAATAATGTTGCTATGAATATCGATGTGCAAATAGCAGTTCAGGTCCTTGCTTTCAGTTCTTCTGAGTATATTCCTAGTAGCAGGATTGCTGGATCATGTGGCAGCTCTATATTTAGTATCCTGAGGAACCGCCAGATTGTCTTCCACAGAGGTTGCACCATTTTACAGTCTCACCAACAGTGAAGGAATGTTCCTATTTCTCCACATCCTCTCCAGCACTTGAAGTTTTCTGTTGTTTTAACAGTTGCCATTGTTTATGGTGTGAGATGGTATCTCATTGTAGGTTTGATCAGCATTTCCCTAATAGCTAGTGATATTGAACATGTTTTTCAAGCATTGTGGCATGTATATTTATAATTGGGAAAAATGTTCAATGCTTTTGACAATTTTTAAATGGAGTTGTTTTCATTTTGTCATTAAGTTGTGTGATCTTTTTATTATAACATGGAGAACAATCCCTTTTGAGATCTATGGTTTCTGAAGATTTTTTTTCCCAATTAGAAGGCTGCCTTTTTACTTTGTTGACAAAGTCTTTTGAAGAACAAAAGTATTTAATTTTTGGCAGTCCCATTTATCTATTTTTTCTTTTGTTTCCCATGCTTTAGGTTTAAGGTCCAAGAATTCACCACCAATTACAAGATGTTTCCCTATATTTTCTTCTAAGACTTTTAGGGTTCTAGTTTTTACATTTGGGTTCTTGATCTATTTTGAATTAATTTTTGTATAAGGTGTGAGGTAGGGATCCTGTTTCTTTCTTTTAGCTATGGATATCCAATATTCTCAGCACGATTTCTTGAATAAGCCATTCTGATCCAGCTGAGTGGGTTTGACAGCCTTATCAAAAATCACTTGATCATAGCTGGGAGGGTCTGTTTCTGAACTCTAGATTTGTTCCCATTGGTCAATCTCTCTATCTTTATGCTAGTATCATGCAGTTTTTATCCCTATAGCTAGACAACATGCTTTAAAGTCTTTAAGGTGAGTCCTCCAACTTTGTCCTTTTTAAAGATATTTTTATCTATTTGGGGATTCTGATCCTACCAGATATTTGATGATTGACTTTTCCAGTTCTACAAAGAAAGATATTGGAATTTTTTATAGGAGTACATTAAATCTGTAGATCATCTTGGGTATAATTGACACCTTAATGATAGTCTTCCAATCCATGAATATGGAATGTCATTCCATTTATTTTAGTTTTCATTGGTTTCTTTGAGCAAGTTTTATACTTTTCTGAATACAGGTCTTTATGTTCTTGGTTAAATTTATTCCTAAATATTTGATTCTTTTAGTTGCTGTTATGAATGGGTTTTTTTCTGACTTCCTCCTCAGATTGCTCATTAGTAGTATATAGAAATGCTACTGATTTTTGCATATTAATCTTGTAACCTGCTGCATTGCTGAAATTGTCTATACGTTCTAATAGTTTGGTTGTCGATTTTTTGGGATGTTCTAAGTATAGGATCATATCATCAATGAATAACAAAATTTTTATTTCTTCCTTTCATATTTGGATGTCTTTTATTTCTTTTTATTGCCTAAAGCTCTAGCTAGAACTTCTAGCACAATATTGACTAACAGTGGGGAGAGTGGGCATCCTTTTCTTCTTCCTGATCTCAGAGGGAAAGATTTCAATCTTTCACTATTAAGTACAATCTTAGCTGTGGGATTTCCATAGGTGCACTTTATCATATTGAAAAGTTTCTTTTTATTCTTTTTTTCAGAGTGTTTTCAACAGGAAAGAATGTTTTATTTTGTCAGGTGCCTTTTCTGCATTAATTGAAATGATCATGTGATTTTCCCTCTTCAATTTATTAATGTGGTGTATTACACTGATTGATTATCTTATGTTGAGCCACTCTTGCAATACCTGATAGAAAGCCCACTTGATCATGATTTTTGCATCCATATTCATTAAAGAAATTGGTCTGTAATTTTCTACTCTCACAATATTTTTATATGGCTTTTGTGTTAAGGCACCAGGGACTGAACCTGAGACCTCCCAAGTGAGAATTAGGTGCTCAATGGCTTGAGCCACATCCACTCCCCTCTCCTATCTTTTAAATTTCAAATGGCCTAACTTTGATTCACTTATTCATTCTTCAAATATTTCAAATCTGCTGTTATATGCCTCTAATGTATTTTCAATCTCATCCATTGTGTCTTTCATTCTCATAAAACCTGTTACTTTTTTTGCAGGTTTTCAAACTGTTCTTTATGCTCACACACTGTCATCTTAATATCCTTTCCCACTTTAGTCACATTTTCCTTCATCTCCATAAATTGATTGAGGAGGTTTGTGTCAACATCATTTATTATTTGTTAAATCCTGAGTCACATCTAGATTCTTGGCTTGTTCCTTTGACTGTGCTATATCTTCCTGTTTCTTACTGTGGGTGATTGTATCTCTTGTTGACACCTAGGAATCTGCTTATGTTGATGATTTTGCTCTATTGATCAATTTCTTTCTTGCCTAGTGGTTTTATTTAACAGCTTTTCTTTGATTTTTAGTTTAATTTTTCTAAAACTTTATTATTGTCCTGTTTCAGAGGTCAAATCTGTGGCAGGGAGCCACTAATAGGGCCCAACCTGGTGTTCTGTTCCTGGGAAATACTCGAGAGAGACCCACAGGGGTATCAACTCACGGTTTTCCCTTTGGCTTCTCCATGTCTACAACCCCAGTCCCTTCTCGCCGATACGTGAGGCACTTTCCTGGCCTGCAAGGGTCCCCAAAGTGGCTCCCTCAGACTACTTCTATGCCTTCTCCCTTATTTTGCAAGAGAGCTGTGCCCTGCTTGACCTACTCTGATGCCTTCTTGTTCACAGCATCTTCACCAGGAATAAAATCATTCTCAATAAACCACTTTCTTTGCTGATCCATTAGAAGCAAATCCTCATCCATAAAGTTTTTCTGTTTTTTTAATTTTTTAAAAGTTTATTAAGGTATATCACTGGTACATAAATATACATAAATAATAGCTGTGAACTGACAAAACAAACATATATATCATCATACATGACTCTCATACCTCATCCTACCACCAATACCTTGCAATCTTGTGAAACATTTTTAAATAATGATGAAAGACCATCCTCAAAATATTACTACTAACCAAAGTATCTTATACGTGGTGTATATTTTCACCAAGCCAACCTATTATTATTATTATTTTATATCATTTACACATGAACATACATATACATTAAGTTTATAGTAAAAGTTGTGAAATTACAAAGCAATGAAGGATAACATCATACAGGAATCTCATTCATCAAACCATCACCAACAATTTGAATTATTGTGAGACACTTGTTACAAATTATGAAGAATTTCATCATAATCGTATTACTAACTATAGCCCATATCTTACATTTGACGTATTTCCCCCGCAACCCACTCTATTGTTATTTTAAAAATATATTCTATTACAGAAATTGTGAACTTACAAAACAATGATGCACATGTTCAGAATTCCCATACATCACCCCTCCACCAACACACCACAATATGGTGGAACATTTCATACAGATCACCACAGAATATCCTCAGAGTGTTACCACCAACCATGGTCCACAGTACACCCCTGGCACACTCCTTCCAGACTCCTCCATTATCAACACAGTACACCCTGGCACAGATGTATGAACACTACAGCATTGCTGCCAACCACAGTCCATAGGTCACTCCAGTTGCACTTTACCCCATGCTTCCCCACATTCCCACCACCCTGCAATAGTGACAAACATCTGTTCTAGTTCACAAGACACTCTTGCATCTGTACCATCAACAAAGATTCTCATCCACCTCGGTTTACTGTGTTATTCAGTCCCTAGATTACTCCCTAGTTTTCTTTCAATTGACATTTACATCCCTACACTACCCTTTTCAGCCACATTCCCATTTATAAACCAGTTGTTACTCACTATAATGTGTTGTCATCAATTCTATACATTTCCATACATTTACAGGAAGGTTAATTAAATCTTCTACATACATTAAGCATCAATAGTCCATCTCAGTCCTGCTCTTATCTCCTTTAAGGATCCACCACCTACCCCAAGGTCTTGAAGATGTTTTCCTACATTTTCTTCTAGAAGCTTTATGGTTCTTGCTTTTATATTTAGGGTTTTGATCCATTTTGAGTTAATTTTTGTATAAGGTGTGAGATAGGGGTCCTCTCTCTTTCTTTTGGCTATGGATACCCAGTTGTCCCAGCACCATTTGTTGAATTGACTGTTCTGACCCACAGCTAGGCGAATTTGACAGGCCTGTCAAAAATCACTTCACCATAGATATGAGGGTCTCTTTCTGAACCATCACTTCAGTTCCATTGGTCTATGTGTCTACCTTTATGCCAGTACTATGTTGTTTTTTCCACTGTAGCTGGGTAATATGATTTAAGGTCCGGGAGTCAGAGTCCTCCAATTTTGATTTTCCTTTTTAAGATGTTTCTAGCTATTACGGACCCCTTACCCTTCCAAATAAATGTGATAATTGTGTTTTTCATTTTTAAAATACTGGTGGAATTTTTATCAGGATAGCACTGAATCTGTATATTAATTTGCATAGAATTGACATCTTAATGTGTTTTCTTCTGTTTCTGCTTGTCTTCTCTTTAGGAGGAACTGGGAACCGATCCTGGGACCTTCTGGAGTGGGAGAGATGCTCAATATCTTGCTCTGCCTCACTTTCCTGGTCTACTACATCTCTTTTGTCTCTTCTCTGTGTCTCTTTTTTTTGCATCAGCTTTCCATGCGGGCCAGCATTTGGTGTGGGTCAGCACTCTCTGAGGGCCAGCACTCCTGCATCGGCCAGCACTCCAGATGGACCAGCTCTGTGCTCAGGCCAGCTTGCCTTTCACTAGGAGGCACTGGGAATCAAACCTCGGACCTCCTATACGGTAGACAGGAACCCAATCACTTGGGCCACATCCATTTCCCTCTAGTGGCTTTTAAAGTCTATTTCAGCTGATATAAGTATAGCTACTCCATCTTTTGTTTTTGTTGTTACTGCATGCATGGAATATCTTTTTCCAGGCTTTCACTTTCAATCTATTGGTATCCTTCAGTCTAAGGTGAATCTCTTGCAGACAACATATAGATGGCTTATATTTTCTTATACATTCTGTCATTTGAATCAGGAATTTAATCCATTAACATTCAATGTTTTTACTCTAAAGGCCATTCTCACTTCACCCATTTTGACCTTTTCGTTTTATCTGTCATACTTCATTTTCACCACTCTTTTGAGACTTTTAGTTACTTTTAATGATATAATCTTCATTTCTAGACTCTCTTCCAGGCCTCTCTCTCCTGTCTTCTTTTCAGGCTGTAGCAATCCCTTTAGTATGTCTTGCAAGGCCAGTCTCTTGGTTACAAACTATCTCAGTTTCTATTTATCTGTGAATATATTCTAAACTCCCCTTCATTTTTCAAAGACAATCTTGTTAGATATAAGATTCTACACTGGAAGTTTTTCTCTTGCAATATCCTGAATATATTACACCACTGTCTTCTTTCCTTTCTGGTTTCTGAACAGAAAACAGCACTTAATCTTATTGGGTATCCTGTATATGTTATGCATTGTTTTTCTCTTGCTTTGTAGAATTCTCTCTTTTTCTTTGGTATTTGAAATTCTGGTTAATATTGGTATTGAAGTTGGTCTATTTGAATTTATTCAAATGGGAGTACATTGTGCTTCTTGGATACAGCTATCTATGCCCTTGAATAGATTTGGGAAATTTTATACCATTATTACTTCAAATATTCTTTCAGCTCCCTTTTTCTTCTCTTCTCTTTCTAGGACACCCATGACACATATGTTTGCATGTCTCTTGCTGCCATTTAGTTCCCTGAGACCCTTGCTCAATTTTTTCCATTCTTTTCTTCATCTGTTCTTTTGTATGTTCACTTTTAGTGGCCATATCTTCAAGCTCACCAATCCTTTTTTCTGCCTCCTCAAATCTGCCATTATATGATTCTAGTGATTTTTTAAATTTCATTTTTGCACCTTTCATTCCCATAAGATCTTCTGTTTATCTATGTATGCTTTCAAATACTTTTTTGTGCTAATCCAATGTCTTCTTAATATCCTTAAACTCTTTAGCCATCTCATTAAATTTATTATGGAGATTTGTTTGAACATCTATGATTAGTTTTCTCAACTCTTTTATGCCACCTGGAGCTTATCCTGTTCCTTTAACTGGGCCATTTCTTCCTGTTTCTTGGTGTGGATTATAATTTTTCATTGGTGTCTTGGCATCTGGCTTACTAGTTGCATTAATATTGGGTGCATTTTCTACCTTTAGTTTAGGGCTTTCTTGCTCTTTCTTCCTTGTCATTGTGTAGTAGGAGTCAAGAGTGTAGTTGGTGCTATAAGCTGTGGAAGTTCATGCTGCCTGCATTGCCAAAGGGACCGATGAAGCTTCTCCCAACCATCTATATTGGCAGTGTAGCTAAGAATGGAGCCATCCTGAGGTTCGTTATCTCAGATCCAAGATTCCGTTTTCCTATGTACTTCTTCCTGAGAATCCTCTCATGCCTAGATATCTGCTACTCCAAGGTGACACTGTCAAAGAGGCTGGAGAACTTAGTCTCTTTTCACAAAGCAATTTCTTTCTTGGGATGCATAAGGCAGCCGCATGGAGGCCTTTTGTTGGGCCTGACGGATTTGGACCACTTTGTATCTATCTGCAAACCACTTCATTACACTGTCATCATGAATCTTCAGCTCTGCATCCAGATGACCAGCACAGTCTGGGTCATTGTTTTTTTCTATGCCCTGCTCCACTCCATAATGACCTCTCACTTGAACTTCTGTGGTTCCAACTATAACCATCACTGCTTCTGTGATGTTAAGCCACTGCTGGAACTGGCCTGTGGGAATGTTGACCTTAACCAGTGGCTGAATAATACTGTCTCAGGCACCATTGGCACTGGCCCCTTCTTTCTGGCACTTCTCTCCTATTTCTACATTATCACCTATCTCTTCTTCAAGATTCATTCTTGCAGAATGCTTCAGAAAGCACTGTCCACTTGTGCCTCCCAATTCATGGTAGTCATTCTTTTCTGTGCTTCTGCTCTCTTTGTCTACATTCATACTGATTCAGGCAGCTCCAAGGACCAGGATGTGGCCATTGCCATCATGTACAATGTGGTCACTCCTGTACTAAACCCACTGATCTATACCTTGAAGAACAAGGTGAAGAAGGCATTGAGTAGGGTGATCAGAAGGAAGTTCTGACTTGAAGCAAATCAGAAAACATCTAAAGCATAAATAAGCACACAATGCAAAAGTTGAGATCTGAATGTATACCTTGTCTCAAATAGTTTATTATATATATATATATATAAAGGGAATTGGTACAAAAAGTAAATGGAATGTCTAGTTTAGGTGTATTAAACAATGCATTCCTAGGTAACAAAAGAGGAACGTGAACTTATGAATCCTGGCTTTTGACACCCTAATGGTGAACTTGTTTTAGGATATTAGTTCCTATAATTAATTTGTTGTATATTCTAATGTACTCTTGTATGAAATCAGATAAAGTAATATGCCTATATTACTCATGTAGATAGAATTAGATCTGTTTATATGTGTGATCTTTTTTGATTAAAACATTTTAATGTGAACATTAAATTACTATTATTAATAATAGTATCATTGTTGTTATTAAAATTTGAGTATGTTGATTTAAGGTCATGATTACTCAACTCTAAAGCAACTACTATTTATATATGAGTTGAGTGGAATTTTGCAATGGTATGTCATGATTTTTCTTCTCTAAGCAGGGAAAAGAATAAGTAATTAAAGCCAATGGCACTGTAATCAATAATTAACAGAAGTAAAATAACCAAAGGGTCACCTAAGGTGTTCTGGAACCTCTCTATACAGAGAATTTTGCTGTTCATCTAGCCAAATTTTCAAAGAATCCGGTAAAATCACATTAAGCTGCAGGCACGTTGAAAAACTACAGAATTCCTTTTGTTTACTAAATGTATTGTTTTCTCTTTTGTTTGGGCATGGAAAATAATGACTTTAAAAACCCTTTGAACTTTTTCTGCTTTCCATTTTGACAGGGTATGTTGTAATATGATGTAATATTGGTGAAATAAGATGAATTCATTAAAACTTTGTATGGTTTTCCTTTCTTGGCAACAAGCTCATACTAATTTAAAGCAATAAAGTCGTACTTGCTGAGATGGTTTTGAAGAAAATGGACAAAAGGTATAATATTATTCATATTGAGGTACCTAAAAGTGAAAAATGATACTAAAATGCTGGGAGATGCCAGCATTTTTCTATATTTAGGAAGTCACACACTCAGACAAGACCATGAAAATACACTTTGAAATGTTGGGCTAACTATTCAAGAATCTGCATTCACTTTTGCAGACCCAGCTGACCCTGGAGAAGGGGAATATGCATATCTTTGAAAGTCTGTTACACACCTGATTTGATTGACATTGACCCCCCAAGAGTCTACGGATCATGGGGACACCTGTGAGACGCTCATACAGAGGCCATGTAATCAAAAGTCATGGCTAAAATCTATTCTACAGCACATCTTCTGGTACTGCAGACACACCCAATAGTCATTGACCCAGCTACTCATGGTGTAAATGGGATTGAAACATACTTGGCAATTAAAGAAATGCCACACCAGGTGTTTCATTGTGGGAAATGAGTTATTACACTGAGGGACATTAAGTGGAAGGAAGCCTTTAAAACTTTCCCTCTAAGTTTGGCCAGGACATATGATAATGACAGTAGATATCCCAAGGCATTTTAACTGAAGAAGAATAATCAGTGGACCACCTATAAGATATTAAGACTTAAAATAAGGTCATCAATTAACATACAGTTTGTTGCTGGCATAAAAAGAGAAAAATACATGGAACAAAGTAGAATATGGGATAACAGGTTGAATATTTATGGAGACATGGCACACTTTAGAAATGGCATCACACATATGTGAAGAATAGCTAGTTATCTGACACCACAAAAAGTAGACCCAATTCTTAGTGATTAACTCACAGCATCAGTAAGCTAAACTCTAAGAGGACTAGACATGCACATAGGAAATCTAAAATTCTAAAGCTAATAAACAGATAAGCTACATAAATGCTGAGACTAGGAAAATACAGGGTCCCTTGATCAAAAATTATGAAGAATTTCAATACAGCAAGCGCAAATCTCTCAGCCAAGAGAGAAGCCCTTCAGGGAGCAAGGATCTATGCACGTGCTGAGGGCAAGGCTCAAGAAGCCCAGGGGACTAATGAAACCTAAAACCATATCGTGATGATTTGAGGAGGAAAACTACTTCATAAACAACACCCCAAGTGAAAATAACACGAAGAAGGAAATTGCTGATCATGCTTTTGTCATTAAAATGGATTTCCAATCAAGGGAAACGAGTTAAAATTGAGGTGGTGACATTTTAAAAGAATGGATGACCTGGCGGGTGTCCCTAGAACTTCAGAGCCTCAGTTCCAATCCTAGTCCGACAACTGAGCCCAAAAAACTGAGAGACACAGGAAGTGGACCAAATCACAGGAGCGGCACCGTAGCGGAACTCCGTCCTCCTGCGCCCCTACTGAGCAGACCTGGCCCCACCGTCCACCTGAGGAGACAACCCACCACGTCCAACAAAGAGAAACACCCGTTCAACGCCAAGTTCAAGCCAAGAAGTGAGCAGGTGTGCCAAGAAATGCGTCGAGGAGGGGAACGCCCTTTAAAAGGCCATGATGAAAATAGCCTTTGGAAATGCGGGAGAGAAGATGCCAGGAAACGCGGGAAAACCTGGCTGTGAATTCCTTCCAGAATGCGCGGGGCGACGCGGTGCTGCCAGAGTGGAGACCGAGTGGCCGCGGCGAGATGATAAGTCCGCGGCCGGCGTGGCTAAGTCGGTGGACGCGACGTTGAAGACTGTGATCCCGGAGCACATCTCCGCCCTGGTGGACTAATTCGAGCACCAGTCAGACCCTGGCCGTCCAGGCGCAGCAGGTGGAGGGCGCGGCGGAGCTGACCACGCCGCAGAGCCAGGTGGACACACTGCTCCGGAAGCAGGCGAGGCCGGCCTCGACCTCAGCATGGAGGTGCCGCAGGGGCAGCCCGGCTCTGTGGGCAGCAGCGAGGCCTGGGCCGAGCAGGACGAGCTGTCCCAAGACTGGCCTGCGCTCACGGGTGAGGGCAGAACCCACATGCGCCTTCCTGGCCACAGCCACCTTCAAGCACACAGCGATCCACCGCCTGCCCCCTGCATATGACGGAGACAGGGTACCTAGAAAGTGAGCATGCGGAATGCGGAAATGCCCTCTATTTAAGATGTTTCTGACTTTAGGTCCCCAGCGCTCCCCAGATACGTTAAGACGCGACAGGCTTTCTCCACTCAGCTGAATTTTATAGTTCTGTATAGCTATAGTAATTTTCTAGTTCTGCATTTGACAGAACTAGTTAATTTGGTGAATACAAATCTTCCTTAAAAATGTCGTTAAAACTAATTTTTGAGTACTCAATTTTCTGCCCGAAATTATTCAAATTGAGTGGTATTTTGTTTTTGTTTAAATTTAGTGTAACTGATAATATGTATAATTAACAGGTGGTGCATAAAGATTAAACCGGGGAGAAGAATTAGTTTGATTACAGGACTCATTCATCATATTTAATGGGCTGTATTCCTATGTATTCCTTTTCTTT
>JAQZBX010036322.1:0-24227 GCA_029593785.1 Cabassous unicinctus
TATTTTTAATGTGAAGTGAGAGCAAGGATAACACATCTGATGATTTAGTAAATATATGGATTTTTCACTAACATACCCTTTAATGTTTAGGATAAAATATGTAGAAGGAGAAGACATTTTGCTTAAAGGAATGAAAAGAGTCATATATTTTGTCAAATAAAATATGTGAAATGTGCATCCCAGTCCTCCACGCCAAACTATATATTACATTGCACATGGAACACCTTGATTTCCTCACTGATTAGATGATAATCATCACATGCAATTCTTTCAGTTGTCACCAGAGACTTTGAGGTTAGGGGGATGAAAGAATATGTGTAATAAGGGGGTATTTTTGGGACATTGGAACTGTTTGCATGACATTGCAATGACAGATACAGATGATTTTACATTTTGTCAAACCTGTAAAATTGTGTAAACTATAATGTAAACTATAGACCATGGTTAATAGTGATGCTTCAAAATTTGTTTATCAATTGTAACAAATGTACCACACTAAAGAAAGATGCTATAATAGGGGGAAATGTGAGGTGGAGGGAGTGGTGTGTATGGGAATCCCCTATATTTTCCTGTTTCAATGAGTTATATCACCTTTAATTTTTTTGAGAAAATTTTTTATTTTGAAATTATTTCTAAATTTTAGTCTAGTACAAAGCACTCCTATATCCTTTAATCAAATTCCTCATTTGTTATTATTTTACCCACTTTCCTTTATCATTTTCTCTTTTTGGGGGGCCTTGAGATTTGAAATGGACACCAGATCCCCCACATCACCCCAGAGGTAAATAGTGCCGTGTTAATCCCCTGTATTTTCCTTGTAATTTTTCTGTATTCTAAAACTTCTTCAAAAATAAAGTTTTTTTTTTAAACACAACTCTTTTCTATTATCATGCAAAGTATGATTTAAAGTTTTTCTTCATCATGTTTAAAGCTATATCTGAATTTAGGGCAGGTTCCTATTCCATGAAATGATCTGAGCCTCTGGTTCTGAGGCTTTGAACCCTCTAATTACAGGTACCTCCTATGGCCCAGAAGAAATGCCATTTGATGTCTTCCCTACTGAAGAAACTTTCCAGAGCCCTCATCATTTCTTTATTCTTCAGATTGTAGATGAAGGGGTTCAGCATGGGTGCGACCACAGTAAAAATCACCAAGGCTGTTTCAGTTGAGTGTGCATTTGGTGATGCAGTGGAACTAAGATACACTCCTAGTTGTGTACACAGAATAAGGAGACCACTGAGAGTTCAGAGGCAAAAATGGAAAATGCTTTATACTTCCCCTGAACTGAGGATATTGTACATACAGAAGAAAAAATCTTGGAATAAGAGTAAATTATAGCAGTGATGGGATCTAAAACCAGCAGCCCACCTGCAAAATACATCACTATTTCTTTGAGGAAGTTGTCAGAACATGGAGGCTGGATCATTTGATCAAGGTCAAAGAAAAAGTGGGGGATTTCCAAGTGTTTAGTAAAAGACAACCACAACACCCTTAAGCTTTGTAACAGGGAATGCACTCATGATCCAGGGCCCCAGAAACAGCAGTCTACAGAGTTGGGGGTGCATGATGTCCATGTAGTTTAAGGGGTGACAGATGTCCAAGAAGCAGGAATAAGCCATCACAGCCAGGAGGAAGTCATCCAACCCTGTGAAGAGCACAAAAAAGTACATCTGGGTGAGATATCCTCCATAGGTTATGACTTTTATCTGTGTCTGTATGTTCACCAGTATCTTTGGTATTGTGGTGGTGGTTAAAGAGATGTCTAAAAAGGACAGTTTGGACAGAAACAAGTACAAGGGTGTGTGGAGGTAGGAGACAGTGATGGTGGCCAGAATGATGGGCAGGTTGCCAAAGATAGTGGTCAGGTATATGGACAGAAAGAGGCCAAAGAGGAAGGAATGAAATTCTAGTTTCTCTGAAAATCCCCAAAGGAGAAATTCTGAAATTCCTGTATGATTTTCTGGTTCAATATGCTTGATGTTACTAACTGGAAAGAGAAAAATAACATGACTAATTTCCAAACAAACAATCATTACTATCCTATCTATAATTTGTATGCTGGAGTCAGGAAATTAAATTATATATTTGTTTATAAAATCTAAACAAAGAGTGCCAACTTTAATTAGCAATTGCTCCCCTACTTTCAAAATTTTACCCAATCTGTCATGCATTGTAACATTTTGATGGTAATTCTTGAATTCATTGTAGAATGAATATTCAGTCCATCCATGCTGCCAGCACTAACTAAGCAATGGGATTATTGTGCTGAAAACAAAAGTTACCTGCAATGTAATGATGGAGAATGAACTTAAGTGAATAAAATCATACCCATATAACATGTCACATGGTGACAACTGCTAAAATTAAATGAGAGCAGGTAAATTTGAGTTTCAGAAGGGGTGCTCCATGTTCAGACAAGGCTGGCAGACAGGGAAACTTTTGAGTACATCTCAACACAGAAGGCAGAAGCCACAGGGATATAAGATATTTATGACCCACTGATGGAGTGCCCAGGACTAATGCCCTAAGGAAAGCACTTTATTGGATGTTTAAGGTCAATAAGGAAGGCAGAGTGGCAGGTGAGTAATAAAAAGGAGGGGGCAGTCAGGGACAAGATGGTGTCAGCTTAAGTGGGCACTCACCATCTCTCTCACAAAAGACGGCTGATTGGGGACAGGATTCTGCCCAAGTGAGCTGTTCTGGGAGTCCAAGGAACAGGAGCCTTTGGGGCATCGTTCTGGAGGGAGCTGGACAGGGAGATAGATTGCTCAAAATAAAACTGTGAGTTTTTAACCCCATGGAAATCACAGATGGCTAAGCCCCACCAACATGAGAAAGAGCCAGGGTGAGACCCATCTCCTGCCTGCCACCCAGCAAGAGGGAGTATTCTCCAAGAGAGGGAGGGTTCTGTCAAGGGGCAGAAAGTAGTTTCCTTTCTGTGGGTTTGGTTGCCTGGACCCACTTAGAGCTTTGGGGAGCACACCAGCCAGCATGAAGTGGCACCAGGCAAATGGGAGAGGCGAATCTGCTGAGGCAACCTGATTTACCTAACCACCCTGGGATACAGAGGCTTGGCCTCAGAGAGGGGAAAGCCAGCCAATTTAATAGTTCCATGCTGGATAGGGAAGGAGGCAAGATGGCATTGGTTTAAGAGGGCACTCACAGAGAGCTCCCAGAGCACAGCGGATTGTGGACGCGGTCCTGCTTGGGGGTTTGTGCTGTGGGCGCATGGAGTGAGAAACTTGGGATATCTATCTGTGCAGATCGGTGGCATGGACTGAATGGTAGAGATTCGAGAGTTTTAAGCCTACCTGTGGTGGTTAACAGAGTTGGCTGAGCACCAACCTTAGGGGGAAAAAAAGCCGGTTGGAGCGGCAACTCCCGGGCTGGCAACCCGGTGGGAGGGGGCATTCTCTGAGGGGGGGCTCTGGCAAAGGAGTGAGAGAGCTTTATTTTCCTGGGATTTGGCTGCCTGGAGATCCTTGCAGCTTGGGTGAACAAAAGAGCTGCAGTGAATCAGCACCCGGTGGAGGGGAGGGGTGAATCTGCTGAGGGAGTTGATTTGCCTAGCTGCCCAGGGATAAGCCCCAGGCCCCATGGAGCCAGGGAGAGGGAGCACTCTCCGAGAGAGGAAGCGTTCAGGCAGAGGAGAGGAAGGGGATTTTTTTGCCATTGAATTGGCTTCCTGGAACCCCTCATAGCTTTGGGGAGCAGATAAGCTGGCTTGAAGCAGCACCAGGCTGAGGGAAGAAGCAAATCTGATGAGGAAACCTGATTTATCAGCAGTCCTGTGACTCTGGGGCTCAGATCCAGAAGGGGCAGAGTAGGCTGTTTTTAGCATTCTGCACTGACAAGCATCAGAGCTTCAGCTTCCCTGGGGAGTCCAGAAAGTGGGAAGTGCTTGATTAGTTTCCACGAACCCAGTTAGGGTCCCCTCCATGAGGGGGCTGGTCTAGAGGAGGACTTATTTTTGGTCCTGTATTTCGCCAAAAAAAAAAGAGACGGTCGCTTTAATAAATGAAAAATAAATTCTTTTTCATTTAGTTTAATAGCTAAAAGCTGCTTCAGGACATGCATATAGAGTTCTGTGGGGAAATTGATTGATAAACACAAGCAGGCTGAGAGGATCCACAGGGACCCTAGTGGAACATTGATACTCCTTAGCTTTGTTTCACTGCTTGCCTGTGCGGTTGTTTGGTTTTTCTGTTTATTTGTTGTCTCTTGCTTTTCTTTCCTCTTTCTTCCCCCCCCTTTCTTTTTTCTTTCATTTTTTAAAAATTAGGTGCTGCTGGCTGGTCTCTTCTTTGCTGTGCTTTTTCTTCAGTAATTTCCCATTGTCTATATTGATTTTGTATTCCAAACTATCTCCTATCATTCCCTCATCTTTCTACCGTCTGCTTTCTGTTGTGGCTACTATATACCACATTTTTTCGTATGCCCACAACTTAAGGGTGTCAATTTTTATTCTATCTATTTTGTTTTCTTCTTTTTTTTTTTTATTAATATTAACTCTTTCCATTCTGCCCTTTCTTCACTCTTTTCCTCCCTCCTCATAATTATAGCCTTCTAAATCAGTATATATATATTCCTCTATTTGGTTATCCAGTCCATTGTAGGTACTCCACTATTTTCCATATTACTCTACACTGACTACATGAGTTAAATATTCATTTCATTAAGTCTTATTTGGCCCCTTTTCTAATTTTATCAATATTACTGTTATTCTTCTTCCTTTCTCACATCTTTCGATTCCTCTAGCCCTAATCTTTTGCCTTCAAGGGAACATAAAAAGAAAAAAGGAAATAAAATAAGAAGAAAAATTGTCAAAGAAAAAACTTACCACACACGCAGAACCATGAGCTAATTAAACTCTAGAGCAGAGAGAGAAGCTAATCAACGAAATAAACTAAATAAATAGGAAAAATCCAGAAGGTACTCAGGGAATTAACCAACAACACAAAACGCACAAATATACGCATTATGTGCATCCCAGAAGGAGAAGAGAAGGGAAAGAGAACAGAAGGAGTGTTAAAGGAAATAATGGCTGAAAAATTCCCAAACCGATTGAGAGAGATGGATGGGCAGATCCAGGAACCACAGTGCACCCCAAACAGTATAAATCCCAACAGGCCAATTCCAACACATATACTTGTCAAAATGTCCAATGCTCAAGACAAAGAGAAAATACTCAAGGCAGTAAGAGAAAACAGAACCGTCACATACAAAGGAAGCACAATAATTTTAAGTGCTGATTTCTGAGCTGAAACCATGGAGGCAAGAACACAGTGGTACAACATAGTCAAAATACTAAAAGAAAAAAACTTTCAGCCATGAATTCTCTATCCAGCAAAACTGGCATTCAAAAATGATGGAGAGTTCAAAATATTCACTGATAAACAGAAATTAAGAGAGTATGTCAATAAGAAACCGGCACTTCAAGAAATAGTAAAGGAAGATCTACAAGTTGAAAGGAAAAAAAAGAAGGAAGAGAGAGTTGGAGGAGAGAAAAAAAGCAACTAAAAAGACAAAAAGAGAAACAAAACAACATATGACATACATTAACCAAAGAAAAAATGGCAGATGTTAGAAATTTGCTATGAGTAATAACACTGAATGTTAATGGACTAAATTCACCTATCAAGAGACACAAATTGGCAGAACGGACAAAGAAATATGATCCATCTATATGCTGTCTACAAGAAACCAACCTTCAACCCAGGGAATCAAGGAGGCTGAAAGTGAATAGCTGGAAAACAATTTTACAAGCTAACAATAGCCAGAAAAGGGCAGGAGTAGCTATTCTAATATCAGACAAAATAGACTTTAAATGCAAAACTATTTTAAGAGACAAAGATGGACACTATATATGAGTAACAAGGGTAATCTCTCAAAAAGAGAGAACAATCATAAACATTTATGCACCTAATTGGGGTTCCCCAAAATACATGAGGTAAACTATGGAAAAACTAAGTGGAGAAATAAATGCCTCTATATTATAGTGGGGGACTTTAATACACCATTATCATCATTAGACAGAACATCTAGAGAGAGAAGCAAAAAAGAAACAAAGACTCTCAACAATACATTAGAGGACCTGGACTTAATAGACATATACAGAACACTACACCCAAATACAACAGGATTTACATTTTTATCGAGTGTACAAGGAACATACTCCAAGATAGACCACATGCTAGGCCACAGAACAACACTCAATGAATTCAGAAAGATTGAGTTTATACAAAGTAATTTCTCTGACCACAACGGAATGAAATTGGAAATAACTAAGGGCCAGAGAAACAGGTTAGGCACAAGGACATGGAAATTAAACAACACATTCTTAGACAAACAGTGGGTCAAGGAGGAAATCTGAAAAGGAATCAGTAACTACCTTGAAACTAATGAAAACGACAACACAACATATCAAAAACCTATGGGATGCAGGGAAAACAGCCCTGAAAGGGAAGTTCATAGCCATAAATATATATATTAAAAAAGAAGAAGGAACTAAAATTGAAGACCTAACTTCACACTTGGAGGAACTGGAAAAACAACAACAAACTAAACCAAAAGGAAGTAAAAAAAAGGAAATAACAAAGATTAGAGCAGAACTAAATGAAATAGAGAATAAGAAAGCACTAGACACAATAAAAAAAACAAAAGCTGGTTCTTTGAGAATATCAATAAAAGTGACAAACCCTTAGCTAGACTAAGAAAGAAAAAGAGAGAACAGATGCAAATACACAAAATAAGGAATGAGCAAAGGGATATCACTATTGACCCCACAGATATAAAGAGTATCATAAGGGGATACTTTGAAAAATTATATGCCAATGAGCATGATAATTTAGAGGAAATAGAAGGTTTCTAGAAACTCACAAACAGCCTACATTGATGAAAGAAGAAGTTGATGAACTCAACAGTCCAATTAAAATAAAGAGATAGACTCAGTCATCAAAAACCTCCCAACTAAGAAGAGCCCAGGACCAGATGACTTCACAGCTGAATTCTACCAAACATTCCGGAAACAGCTAACACCAATTCCACTTAAGCTCTACCAAAAAATAGAAGTAGAAGGAATATTGCCTAACTCATTCTATGATGCCAACATTACCCTCATACCAAAAGCAAAGACACCACAAGGAAGTAAAATTAGAGACCAATTTCTCTAATGAACCTGGATGCTAAAATCCTCAACAAAATACTTGATAATCGCATTCAACAACATATCAAAAGGATTATACACCATGACCAAGTGGGTTTCACCCCGGGTATGCAAGGATGGTTCAATATAAGAAAATCAATCAATGTAATACACCCCATAAACAGATTGAAAAAAACAACAACACATGATCATCTCTATAGATGCAGAAAATGCATTTGACAAAATACAGCACTCTTTCCTGATAAAAACACTACAAAAGATAGGAATAGAAGGAACTTTCTGAATATGATAAAGAGTATATATGAAAAACCCAAAGCTAACATCATTTTCAATGGTGAATTCCTAAAAACCTTCCCTCTGAGATCAGGAACAAGACAAGAATGCCCACTATCACCACTCCTATTTAACATTGTCTTAGAAGTACTTGTGTGAGCACTGAGGCAAGAAAAGGACATAAAAGGCATCCAGATTGGAAAAGAAGAAGTAAAAATTTCATTATTTGCAGACATGATCCTATACATAGAAAGCCCTGAGAAATCTACAACAAAGCTCCTAGAATTTATAAAGGCATTCAGTAATGTTGCAGGCTACAAGATCAATGCTCAAAAATTAGTAGCATTTCTGTACACCAATAGCGAGCAATCTGAGGAAGAAATCAAGAAAAAAATACCATTTACAATAGTACCTAAAAGAATCAAATACCTTTGAATAAATTTAACTAAAGATGTAAAGGACTTATATACAGGAAACTACACAACACTGTTAAAGGAAATCAAAGAAAACTTAAATAAATGGAAAAATATTCCCTGTTCATGGATAGGAAGACTAAACATCATGAAGATGTCTATCCTAACCAAACTAATCTACAGATTTAAAGCAATCCCAATAAAAATCAACACTATTTTTTAAGGAATTGGAAAAACTAACCCCAAAATATATTTGGAGAGGTAAGAGGCCCCAAATTGTCAAAGACATATTGAAAAAAAAAAAGGAAGTTCGAGGTATCACATTACCTGATTTTAAAATATACTACAAAGCTATAGTGATCAAAACTGCATGGTATTGGCACAAGGATATACCTACTGACCAATGTATCTGAATTGAGAGTTCTGACATAGATCCTCACATAAACAGTCATCTGATATTTGACAAGGTCACCAAGCCCACTCAGTTGGGAGAGAATGGCCTCTTTAACAAGTGGTGCTTGGAGAACTGGATATCCATATCCAAAAGAATGAGAGAAGAATACCATCTCACACCTTATACAAAAATCAACTCAAGATGGATCAAAGATTTAAATATAAGAGCCAAAACCATAAATACCTTGGAAGATAATGTAGGGAAGCATCTACAGGACCTTGTAATAGGAAACTGTTTCATGAACTTCACAGCCAAAGCACGAGCAACAAGAGAAAAAATAGATATATTGGACCTCATCAAAATTAAAAACTTCTGCACTTCAAAGGATGTTATTAAGAAAATAAAAAGGCAGTCTACCCAATGGGAGAAAAATTTTGGCAACCATATAACTGATAAGAGCCTAATATCCAGCATTTATAAAGAAATCCTACACCTTGAAAATAAAAAGACAATCAACCCATTCCAAAAATGGGCAAGTGACCTGAAAAGACACTTCTCCAAGGAAGAAATACAAATGGCTGAAAAGTACATGAAAAAATTCTGGACATCGCTAGCTATTAGGGAAATGCAAATCAAAACTGCAATGAAATACAATCTTACACCCATCAGAATGGCAGTTATTAAAAACACAGCAGAATATAAGTGTTGGAGAGGATGTGGAGGAATAGGAAACCTCATCCACTGCTGGTGGAGTTGTGGAATGGTCCAGCCACTGTGGAAGACAGTTTGGCAATTCCTCAGAAAACTAATAATAGATCTTCCATATGATCCAGCAATTCCACTACTGGGTATATACCCAGAAGAACTGAAAGCAAAGACACAAACAGATATATGTACACCAATGTTCATAGCAGCATTGTTCATAATTGCCAAAATTTGGAATCAGCTCTGGTGCCCATCAACAGATGAATGGATAAGCAAAATGTGGTACATACATACAATGGAATATTACTCAGCTGTTAGAAGGAATAAAGTGGTAACACATGGAATAATATGGATGAATCTTGAAGACCTTATGTTGAGTGAAGCAAGGCAGGCACTGAAGGATGAATATTTTATGACCTCATTCATTTGAATTGAGGAAAGTTAACAGTCTCGAGAACCACTGTCTGAAAGGTAAGTTAACAAGGGAGAGAAAGAGAAGAGTAGGATGTGAGCCATCACCCATATGGACATAATCTAGGGAAAGTGATAGAGTATAGATACCTAATGAAGGATAGAATAGGCAGGTAGTGATATTACTGGGTTTGGTGGTGCAGGGTAAACAGGTGGGTAGATTAGGAAGGGCAGGTTAGAATACCCAGAGCATGTAACTATGAATCTTGTCATCCCATGATCCAAGACAAGGGAGTGTCATATGCCCCAGGGGGATGGGGAGGAAGGAATAGCAAAGATCAAATGGGATATTTAGTAGTCTTGGGTAATGTTCTTCATTACCTTACAGTAATGGACAGAGGACATGGTAAATATCATCAAAAATATTAAACTGTACCATCTAAAATGTAAACTATACTGTAAACCATTGACAATGTTTAGTAGCTATGTTTCACTAACTGTATAACAGTTATAACAATGCTACCATCCAAAAAAAAAACAAAGGTTTTAATATGGGGTCATAAAGGGAAAGGGAGTTTGGGTATACAGGAATCTATAGAATTCCGTGTATGACTTTGCTGTGACCTAAAACTTCTTTGAAAAGTAAATGAAAATTTGGGAGACACTGGAGAATGAGAATGGGGAGGTGTCATGGTACACACTGGACATCCAATAATGCAGTGACAAAAGGAGAAAAATAATAAAAATAATAATTAAAAAAATTTTTTTTTCATTGGTTTTTTCCCATTTTCTTTTTTGGAATGTCCCAATCCATTAATTATATTTTACTTTTAGTTCTTTTCTTCTGAATTTCCTTGTATTTTATCTCTTGTATTTAAGCTTATCACTATTATTTCATTTCCTATTAGCTGTATTGGGTTATTATATGGGCTTCATCTTCTAGGAAGCTTTAGGTCACAGAAGGGTTACAATGGGGGCTGCAGAGGATCATTGGTGGGGGATGTCTGGGAGGGGGGATTCATGGAGTAAGTTCATCTGAATATACATGAAAGATATATAAAATTCTTCAAATGATCGAGGGATGGGGCATGGTCACGGTGGGTAGACAATCACTCAATAAATGAAGGAATACTGAATTCCCAGCCTGGAGAGCTCTGACACATTCTCCAAGGGAGTAGCAACAGTCCCCCAAGTTCAGGGGCAGTGTCTGGCAAAAGAGGATGGCCCACTGTTGGGTTCTTGTTATGGATGGCTAGCCTTATGAGTCTATGATCTTGTAATTGAAACATGGCCTACTGTTATGGGGTGCCTAATTGTTGCCACCTGGGAGCCTCCTTGTTGATCAAATGTGGCCTCTCTCTTGGCCAAACTCAGCATATGAATGCATTACCTTCCCCCCAATGTGGGACATGACTCCCAGGGATGAGCCTCCTTGGCAATGAGGGACTAATACCAAGTACCAACTGGAAAGACGACTGGAAAAAAAAACCTTGAATAAAAGGGGGAAAAGGTAAAGACAAATGAATTCTTGTGGTTAAAAGACTTAAAAGAGTGTCGGGAGGTCATTCCAGAGGTAACGCTTACGCACACCTCAGTAGGATCTCGTAGAACACCAAAGTGGATATCACCGCACACAGAGGGACTCCTGAGGGCTCTTGAGACACGGTGGTCCTATATAAGGGGGGATAGCCCCAGAGATTAATGCCTTATCAGTGGGCTCTACTTTGGAATCTGTGCTCCTGAGAGTGACAGACTTTGACTCAAATAAGTCATCTCTGCACATGGTCCATCAGTCCCTTCTATTCAAACCTATATGTGAGGATGGACTTTGTAGGTGTACTTCCAGAGACTGGAGCATCTGGCCTGCCTATGTGCCAGCTGTGCCTAGAATCTCGGTGGAACTGCAACTCCTACTCTACAGCTCAATGGACTCACCCAAGTCACCTGGAGAGGAGACGATGATGATGGACAACGGCCATCCCATGGAATGGAGAAAGCCTGCAGGTGCAGGCAGGATAATCCTCTCCACCGTATCCATGGGATATTAGCCCACGTTCACTTGGAGATGGAGTTGACATCACCATTCCAGTCCCCTCAGGATTGGGGGAAGAGCTATGGACTAGAGTGGACTTAATGGTATTCTATTGTAGACATATTGGGATTCAAGCAATGGAAAAAATTATAACAGTGAGGTGAAGCCAGTGGCCACTAGGCACTTTTGGGGCAGAGAGGGGAAAGGCATTTGTAATACAGGGGCTTTTTCAGGACTTGAGGTTTGTCCTGTGTAACATTGTGGCGACAGATATAGGCCATTTTACAGCAGCATATACCATGCTGAACTGTGTGGGAGAGAGTGTGGCCTATGATGTGGACTGTGGTCTATGCTTAGTGGCAAAGTCCCAGGATGTGTATATCCATTGCAGTTGATGTGCCACACTAATGAAAGAGGTTTATGTGAGATGTTATGGGAGGTATGGGAGGTGGAGATCATGGGAATCCTTGTAATTTTTGTGTAACATTCATGTAATCTAAGCATCTTTTAAAATATATATGAAAAAATAATAATAACATTTATGTAAGCAAATGTACATATATGCATATATATCTATATATCATTTTACAAATAAAAAAAATGATAGGAAAAAAAATTGTTCCATGCTGAGGACTATCATAATATCAACTCTCTTAAGGGAGCCAGGCAATGGGAAGCACTTAATAAGTGCTATTTAGGGTCCCCTGGGAGGAGGGGGTGGTCTAGAAGAGGATTGAAAAATTACTTCCACGCATTGTACTCAGTCATCAGGGTCCTATTTGAATTTCAAAAGGAAACTCAACATGACCAGGAGAGGGGAGAGGGGTATTCTCATACAGCCTGCAGAATCCAGCTGTCCCAGGAGAGTAAAATCTGTGTGGGGGAAAGTGACTGAAATAGTTTTCTGAAAAGCTAACTGACCAAATTAGAAAAGTAGCTCAGTGGAGGAACTTCTGCCTTGAATATATAAGGTGCCTAGTTCGATTCCTGGCTCCTCTAAGGGTAGTGACCCACA
This sequence comes from Cabassous unicinctus, assembly GCA_029593785.1. Lineage (NCBI taxonomy): Eukaryota > Metazoa > Chordata > Mammalia > Cingulata > Chlamyphoridae > Cabassous > Cabassous unicinctus. The sequence goes on from JAQZBX010036322.1 coordinate 12,409, forward strand.
ATGATATCTAATATCCAGTTGATACCATAGGACAGGGAAAATATAGATAATATTTTTGTACTAGCTGCTTTTGGGTGCATTATTTAAAAAAAAAAAAAAGTACCTAAAATTTTTTTTAACTTAGTCTACTCACTAAAACCCATCTCAAAACCTGCACAGAGAAGTCTATAGGTTAATTGATTGATGAACACATGCAGCCTGAGAGGCTCCACAAGGGCCCAAGAAGGAATGCTGTTCTTCTTTAGCTTTGTTTGATTGCTTGCTTGTGTGTTTGTTGTTTTTTTTTTCTGTAGATGTTTTGTTTCTTGCTTTTCTTTCCTCTCTCCCCACCCCTCCTTTTTAATTATGTGCTGCTAGCTTGGTTCTTCTTTGTTGTGGTTCTCCTTCCATGATTTCCCATATTTCTTGTATACAGATTTTGCCTACCAACATTATTTTCCTTCCTTGATCTTTCTATCTTCTGCTTTCTGGTGTGGTTCTTATATTCCAACTTTTTTTTATTAGTCCTCAAATTTACTGATTTCGATATCTATCTTGTCTATTATGTTTCATTTTTTATTTTATTAACTTTTTTCTTTCTTTCCTTTCTTTTCTCTTTCTCTCTCTCCTCATCATTCTGGCCTTTTACATCATTCTATATATTTTTCTCTATTCAGTTTCCATTTCATTGTAGGTATCCCACTTTTTAATTCCTACTACACTACACTGTTTACATGAGTTAACTATTCATTTTACTAAGTCTTATATGGCCCCTTTTCTAAAGTATATGACTATTTCTATTATCCTTTTTCTTTTCTTACCTTTTTCAATTTCCCTGGCCCTAATCTTTTTCCTTCAAGGGAATATAGAAAACAGCAAGGAAATAGAACAAGAAGAACAAAGTGTCAAAGAGAAAACTTAACACACACACAGAACCACCAGCTAAGTAAAACTCTAGAGCAGAGAGAAGCTAATCAACTGAATAAAACCATCGAGATAAAATGTTCAGCAGAGGGAAACAAAAAATTACAAACCATACTGAAAAACAGGAAGACATGGACCCATCCAATGAACAAACTAAAAACCAGGAAGAGTTGCCGAACATCAAAAAACTAATCAAAGCTGTCCAAACAAATATCATGGACCAACTTAATGAAGGGAAGGACGAGATTAAGAATATGAAGAAGACACTGGGAGAACATATTGAAGATATTGTAAACATACATAAAAAGATAACAGATATGATGCTGATGAATGACACAATTGAAGAAATTAAAAAAATACGGGCATCAAATAAGAGCAGATTTGAATAGGCAGAAGAAAGAATTAGTGATGCGGAAGACAGTACATCTGAAATCATACAGATAGATAAAAAGGTAGAAAAAATTCAGCAGGGACTTAGGTATTTAAATGACAACAAAAAAATGCACAAACATATGCATTATAGGCATCCCAGAGGGAGAAGAGAAGGGAAAGGGAACAGAAGGAGTGTTGAAGGAAATAGTGGATGAAAAGTTCCCAACCCTATTGAGGGAGATGGACTTACATGTCCAGGAAGCACAGTGTACCCCAAACAGTATAAATACTAACAGGCCTACTCAAAGACATATACTTGTCAAAATGTCCAATGTTCAAGACAAAGATAAAATTGTCAAGGCAGCAAGAGAAAAGAAAACCATCACATACAAAGGGAGCTCAATAATTAAGTGCTGATTTCTCATCTGAAACAATGGAGGCAAGAAGACAGTGGTATGACACAGTCAAGGTACTCAAAGAAAATAAAAATTCCAGCCACAAATTCTATATTCAGCAAATCTGGCATTCACAAATGATGGAGAGTTCAAAATATTCACGTATCAACAGAAATTAAGTGAGTATGCTAATAAGAAACCGGTCCTTTAGGAAATACTAAAGGAAGTTTAGGAGGTTGAAAAGAAAAAGCTGGAGAGAGAGAGTTGGAAGAGAGTGTAAGAACAACTAAAAAGGCAAAAAGAGAAATAAAAAAAACATATGACATACATAAACCCAAAGAAAATATGGCTGATGTGAAAATATCTTGAGACTATTAACACCTAATTTTAATGGATTAAACTCACCAGTCAAACGACACACATTGTAGGAATGGATAAAAAAATATGGTCCATCTATATGTTGTCTACAAGAAACCCATCTTAGACCCAGGGATTCAAGGAGGATGAAGGTGAATGGATGGAAAACAATTTTACAAGCAAACCACAATCAAAAAGAAGCGATAGAAGCTATACTAATATAGGACAAAATAGACTTTAAATGCAAAACTATTGCAAGATACAAAGATGGACACTATATACTAGTAAAAGGGTTAATCGTTCAAGAATAAATACCAATCATGAACATTTATTCACCTAATCAGAGCACCTCAAAATACATGAGGCAAATATTGGAAAGACTAAGTGGAGGCATAAATGCCTCTACAAATATAGAGGGGACTTTAATACACCATTATGACCATTAGGCAGAACATCTAAGCATAGAATCAACAAAGTAACAAAGTCTCTGAATAATACATTAAAGGAGCTGGACCTAATAGACATAGAGAACACTGCACCCAAATAAAGCAGGATATACATTCTTCTAGAGTGCACATGGATCATATTCCAAGAGAGACCACATTCTAGGCCACAGAACAATTCTCAATGAATTCAGAAAGACTGCATTTATACAAAGTAGTTTCTCTGAACTCCAATGGAATGAAATTGAATATCAATAAGGGTCAGAGAACAAGATTAGGCATAAAGATAAGGAAGTTACACACCACACTCTTAGACAAACAGTGGGTCAAGGAGGAAATCTCAAAAGACATCAGTAACTACCTTGAAACGAATGAAAATGACAACACAACATATCAAAATCTATTGGATGCAGCCAAATCTGTACTGAAAGGGAAATTCATAGCCATAAATGCATATATCAGAGAAAGAGCTAAATTTGAAGACTTACCTGCCCACCTGGAGGAACTGGAAAAACAACAACAAAATAACCTCAAAGGAAGTAGAAAGAAGTAAATAACAATGATTAGAGCAGAACTAAATGAAATAGAAAATAAAAAGCACTAGTAATAATAAACAAAACCAAAAGCTGTTTCCTTGAGAAAATCAATAAAATTGACAAACGCTTAACCACACTAACAAAGAAAAACAGAGAGCAGATGCAAATACACAAAATAAGAAATGTGGAAGGAGATATCACCGCTGACCCCACAGAAATAAAGAGTATCATAAGAGGATAGTTTGGAAAATTGTATGCCACAAGAATAATAATTTAGAAAATATGGACAAATTCCTAAAAACTCTCAAACAGCCTACATTGATGAAAGAAGAAATTGATGAACTCAACAGTCAATTACAAGTAAATTGATAGACTGAGCCATCAAAACCTCTCAACAGCAGATGGTTTCAAAGGGGAATTCTACCAAACATTCCAGAAAGGGGTAATACCAATCCTGCTTAAGCTCTTCCAAAAAAACAGAAGTAGAAGGAACATTGCCTAAATCATTCTATGATGCCAACATTTCTCTAATACCAAAGACAAACAAAGATACTGCAAAAAAGAAAATTTCAGAACAATCTCTCTAATGAACCTAGATGCTAAAATCCTCAACAAAATACTTGTTAATCACCTTCAACAACATATCAAATGAGTTATACACCACGACTAAGTGGTTTGCATCCCAGATACGCAAGGATGTTTCAACATATGTATATCAAGCAATGTAATACACCACATAAACAGATTGAAAGAAAAAAATCACATGATCATCTCTATAGATGCAGAAAAAGCATTCGGCAAAATACAGCACTCTTTCCTGATAAAAACACTGCAAAAGATAGGAATAGAAGGAAACTTTCTGAACATGATAAAGGGTGTATATGAAAAACACACAGATAACCTCATCTTCAATTGTGAAATCACAAAAGCATTCCCTCTAAAATAGGTAGCAAGACAAGGATGCCCACTATCACTGCTCCTATTTAACATTGTCTTAGAAATACTTTCTCAAGCACTGAGGCAAGAAAAAGATATAAAATTCACCCATATTGGAAAGGAAGATGTAAAAATTTCACTAAATGCAGGCGACATGATCCTATGCGTAGAAATCCCTGAGAAATCTACAACAAAGCTTCTAGAACTTTTAAATGAGTTTAGTAAAGTCGCAGACTATAGGATCAATGCTCAAAAATCAGTAGTATTTCTGTACACAAACAACAAGCAATCTGAGGAGGAAATCAAGAAAAAAATACCATTTACATTAGTAATGAAAGTATCAAATACCGAGGAATAAATTTAACTAGAGATGTAAAGTACTTATATTCAGAAACTATACAACACTGTTAAAGGAAATCACAGAAGATGTAAATAAATGGAAAAATATTTCCTGCTCATGAAAAGGAAGTCAAACATCATTAGATGTCTAACCTATCCAAACTAATCTACAGATTTAATGCAACCCCAATAAAAATCAACACAGTATGATTTAATGAATTGGAAAAACTAACTACAAAATTTATTTGGAAGGGTAAGAGGCACCAAATTGCCAAAGACATATTGAAAAATAAAAATGAAGTTTGAGGTATCACACTACCTGGCATTAAAACATACTACAAAGCTACAGTGGTCAAAACTGCATGTTTTGGAACAAGGATGCACATACTGACCATGGAAATAAATTGAGAATTCTGATATAGATCCTCACATATACAGTCATCTGATATTTGACAAAGGCCACCAAGGCATTCAGTTTGGAGAGAATGGCCTCTTCAACAAGTGGTGCTTTGAGAACTGGATATCCATATCCTAAAGTATAAGAGGAGCACCATCTCACACCTTATACAAAAATCAACTGAAGATGGATCAAAGATCTAAATATAAGAGCAAAGACCTTGAAAGATAATGTAGGGAAGCATCTACAGGACCTTGTAATGGGAAATTGTTTCATGATCTTCACACCCAAAGCACAAGCATCAAAAGAAAAAATAGATAAATGGAATCTCCTTAAAATCAAAAACTTTTGCACCTCAAAGGCCATTATTAAGAAAGTAAAAAGGTGCCTACCAAATGGGAGAAAATAAATGGCAACCATATGTCTGATAGGAGCCTAATATCCTGCATATATAAAGAATCCTACACATAAAAAATAAAAAGACAAAAAACCCATTTAAAAAATGGGAAAGTGACCTGAAAAGACACTTCTCAAAGGAAGAAATATAAATGTCTAAAATGCACATGAAAAGATGCTCAACATCACTGTCCATTAGGGAACTGCAGATCAAATATACAATGAGATACATTCTTACACCCATTAGAATGGCAGCGATAAAAAAACAGCAGACTATAAGTGCTTGAGAGGATGTGGAGGAATGGGAACCCTCATCCACTGCTGGTGAGAATGCAGAATGGTCCAGACACTGCAGAGGACTGTTTGGCATTTCCTGAAAAACTAACTCTAGAAATTTCATATGATCCAGCAATTCCAATGCTGGGTATATACCCAGAAGAATTGAAAGCAAAGACAAGAACAGATATATGTACACTAAAGTTCATAGCAGCATTGTTCAGTATTGCCAAAAGTTGGAATCAACACAGGTGCCCTCCACAGATGAATGGATAGACAAAATGTGGTACATATATACAATGGAATATTACTCAGCTGTAAGAAGGAATAAAGTGAAGACCTTGTGTTGTGAAGCAACAGGCATTGAACAATGAACAGAACATGATCTCACTGATATGAATTAAGGAAATTGAGCAGTCTCAGATAGAGAATGTCTGGAAGATAGGTTTACAAGAAATAGAAAGAGAAGAGAACAGAACATTGTGAGCCATCTCCCATAAGGATGTAATCTATGGTAAGGTGATAGAGTGTAGCTCCATATTGAAAGAATAGGACAGAACTGTGGTGATATTACTGGGTTGCATGGTGCAGGATTGACAGGTGAGTAGGTTGGGAAGCATGGGGTAGAAAGTCCAGGTTACTGGGGGGAGGGTTGGGAAAGGGACCAGGTGAATACTGGAGATTTGTGGGTATGAGGTTGAAAGTACAGACTTGGGAATGCTCTTATGGCAATATGACAGGGAAGGGTCACTGGGTTAGGGTGTTTTTTTTTGGGGGGGGGGCATATTCAGGACATGGTGCAACTGGAGCAGGCATCTATGGAGTGAGTGAGTGTTTATTCTGTCATAATGTGTTGTATCAGTGTATGGAGATCCACGTAATGAGTGGGAAGGATTTGGACTTCCATCATCAGGAGGAAAGGTTTGTTCAGAATAGAGAGGCGGAAGTCTCTTGAGAGTGAGTGTGGTTCTTCATAGGGGAGGATAAACCAGTGTGTCAAGACCTCACTCTTGTTGCATGCAACTATGAATCTTTTCATCCAACAGGTCAAGCCAGGGTTTCGCTGTGGGCCCTGGGGGGACGGGGAAGGAGGAACAGAATAGATCAATCAGGGGGTATTTAATGATCGGTGGAAATGTTCTGCATTAGCTTACAATGATGGACACAGGACATTGTAAACATCATCAAAATTTATAAAAGTGTACAGTCTAAAATGTAAACCATAGTGTAAACCATTGACAATGTTTAGTAGCTATGTTTCCCTATTTGTATATTAGTTGTAACAATGGTATCATCCACATATAAAAAAGTTATTAATATGTGGGGAGGAAAGGGGGAGGATGTTGGGTATATGAGAGTCTCTTATATTCTACGTGTGAATTGCTGTGACCTAAAACAAAAACAAAATGAAAAATAGTAAGACACTGGGGAATGAGATGTGGAAGGTGCCACAGTACAGACTGGACACCAGATATTGCAGTGAGGAAAGGCAAAAAAAAAATTATATTTTTCATTTTTTTAATATCCCAATCTTTTAGTTTAATTTTAGTTTTAGTTTTTTTAATTTTTATGCATTTTATCTCTTACATTTAAACATATCATTATTTCATTTTCCTATTAATTGTATTCAGCTATTGTAATGGCTTCATCTTTGAAGAAGCTTTTTATCACAGAAGGGTTACAACTGGGATGGGGGAAGATCATTGGTGTGGGGTGTCAGGGATGGGGAATGCATCGGAGGAAGTTCACATAAGCATACATATAAGGTATATAAAAAAGTTCAAATGTTCATGGGGCATTGTCAGAGTGTGTGGAGAATCACTCAATAAAGGAGAGAATACTGAATTCCCATCATGGAGAGCTCTGCCACATTCTCTAAGAGAGCATCAACAGTCCCCCAAGTGCAGGGGCATTGTCTGGCAAAGGAGGATGATCCACTGATGTGCTCTTGATATTGATGACTAGCCTTATGAGTCTTTTCTCTTGAAATTGAAACTCAGCCTATTTTTATGGGGTGCCTAAGTGTTGCCTCCTGAGAGCCTCCTTCTTGCTCAAATGTTGGCTCTCTCTAAGCCAAACTCAGCATATGAGTGCATTTCCTTCCTCCAAGCATGGGACATGGCTCCTGGGGATAAGCCTCCCTGGCACAGAGTGATTGTTACCAAGTGCCAATTGGCAATGCGAATGGAAAAAGATGAATAAAATGGAGAAAAGGTAAAGATAAATGAGTTTATATGGCTAAGAGACTTCAAGGTGAGTCATGACATCATCCTTGAGGTAACACTTACTCACATCTCAGTAGGACCTCATAGACTTCCAAAGTGGGTATCACGCCAGATAGTGGGGCTACTGAGAACTCTGGAGACACCCAGTTCCTATGTTAGGGTAGACAGCATCAGATTTTGATGCCTTTCCAGTGGGCCCTCCTTTGGAGTTTGTGCTCATGAGAGTGTCAGAGTTGGACTCAACTATGTTTTCCCTGCACATGACTCATCTGTCCCTTCTATTCAAACACATACTTGGTGCTGGAGTTTGTAGATTTGTCATCCAGAGACTTGAGTCTTTGGGCTATCCATGTGCCAGATGGGTCCAGAACCTCAGTGGAGCTGCAAATCCTACTCTACAGCTCATTGGACTCAGCCAGGACACCTGGTGGGGAGATGATGATGGACAATGGCCATCCCAGGGATTTGGAGAGAGTCTGCAGCTGCAGGCAGGATCATCCCATCCATCTTCCCCATGGGATATAAGTCCCCTTTCAATTGTTGGAGGTGGAGTGGATATCACCATCCCAAACTCCTCAGGATGGGGGAAGAGCTATGAACTAGAGTGGACTTACTTGTGTTCTACTATAGACATATAGTGATTCAAGCAATGGAAGAAATTGCAACATTGATGTGGAGCCAGTGGCCACTGGAGGCTCTGAGGGCAGAGAGAGGGAATATCAGTGGTAATATAGTGGCCTTTTCACGACTTGGGAATTGTCCCAAGTGACATTGCAATGACAGATATAGGCCATTTTATATCATCATGTAACATGCAGAACTGTGTGGGAGAGATTGTGGTCTACAATGTGAACTATGGTGCATGCTTAATGGCAAAACCCAGGATGTGTTTATGAGTTGCAATTAATGTGCCAGTGATGGACAGAGGACATGGTAAACATCATCAAAATTTATAAAAGTGTACAATCCAAAATGTAAACCATACTGTAAATGAATGTGCCACAGTAATGAAGAATGTTTATGTGCAAGGTTGTGGGAGGTGTGGTAGTTGGAACGTATGGGAATTCCTATATTTTTTGTGCAACATTTATATAATCTAAGTATCTTTAAAAAAGTAAATAAAATAAATAAATAAATCAAATGACAGCATGGGTGTACCTGGGGGACATTATGTTGAAGGAAGCAAGCCAGACACAAAAGGACAAACACTGTATGATTGTGTTAATATTTTGTAACATTGTATGATTTTAAAAAAAGCTTATATGTGTCCAGGACAATTAATTGACAAATGTATATTTTATTCATCTATTTTCTTTGTATTTTTCTATTATTGTTAATGTTTTCAATTACTGAATATACAAAAAAAAATGTATACATTGAAACATAACTACAAACCATGGCCAATGATTTACATTATGGTTTACATTTGGTACCGTACACTTTTATAAATTTTGATGTAATTTAACATAGCCTGTTATCCATCATAGCAAGATCATGTAGAACTCTTCCATCAACACCAAAATGACCCCTCTCCTATCCATTCTATTTCTCCCTACCCTCCCCCCCCTCGGAACCCACAGTAACCGACAGACTTTTCTCTTGAAGGACAAGATTCTCAGTTATTTGCAACAACACTGAGGGTTTGATACACTGGTCTGTCCTCCTCTATTAGGCACAGCTAATGCTCTCGAGAGACTCTTGCCCCTCTATTTGAGAACATATTGGGACCCCCATGATGGGAGTCCACCAACTTGTTGCTATTTATGTGGTTCTCCACGCACAGATATAACACACTATGGCAACATGAACACTCACACACTCCATAGAAGCCTGCCCCAGGTGTGCCCTGTCCTGAATGCCCCCCACATCCAACACCCCAAACCAGCAACACTCAATTGTCGTATTGCCAACAGAGCATTTCCAACATTGTAGTTTCAACCTTGTATTCGCCAATCTCTAGTGTTCACTTGCTCTGTCCCCCAACCTTCCCTCCAGTTTCTTGGACAGTCTAACCAACATTCCCACCCCAAACCCCAGACAAAACAGCACTGACCAATCTAACAATATCATTACACCACTGTCATGTCCATCCATTGTTCAACTACAAACTTCTACCTTATCATAAATTTTGCCCGTATGAGCATTTGCTCACAATCATCTTCTCCCTATATATTTCCTGTAAGCTTATCTTCCATACTCTAGCTCTGTGAGTCTGCTCAATTATCTTTTTTTTATGTTCTTGCTCAATTATCTTAATTCATATCAGTGAGGTCATGTAATATTTGGCTTTCTTTGCCTCGCTTGCTTCCCTCAACATAAGGACATCAGGATTCATCCATGATATCCTGTGTATTAATACTGTATTTCTTCTTACAGCTGAGTAATATTAATATTGTATGCATATAACATAATTTGTTTATCCATCCATCTGTTGAAAGGCATTTGGGTTGATTCCAACTTTTGGTAATAGTGAATAATGCTGCTATGAACATTGGTATGCATATATCTGTTGGTGCCTTTGCTTTCACGTCTTCTTGGTACATACCCAGTAGGGGAATTGCTGGATCATACGGCAGTTCTATAGTTAGTTTTCTGAGGAACTGCCAAGCTGTCCTCCAAAATGACTGCAAAATTCTACATTCCTATATGCAGTGGATGAGGGTCCCCATTCTTCTGCCTCTTCTCCAACACTTGTAGTCCTCTGTTTTGTTTTGTTTTTTGTACTCTAATGGGTGTAAGATGATATCTTATTATAGTTTTGATTTCATTGCCCTAATAACTAGTGATGTTGAACATCTTTTCATTTTTTTTTAGCCATTTGTATTTCTTCTTTGAAAAAGTGACTATTCAAATAATTGCCCTTTTTAAAAATAAGTTGTTAGTTTTTTTAATTATTTACAAGTTGAAGGAGTTTTTAAATATATGCAGGATATTAGACTCCTATCAGATATATGGTTATCAAATATTTTCTTCCATTGAGTAGGCTGCCTTTTCACTTTCTTGACGAACTCCTTGAGGTGCAATTTTTGTTTAATTTTGAGGAGTTCCCATTAATCTATTTTTTCTTTTGCTGTTCTTTCTTTAGGTGTGAAGTTCATGATACATTTCCTCTTAGAAGATCCTGTAGATGCTTCTTTACATTATCTAACAAGGTCTTTATGGTCTTGGCTCTTATATTTAGATCTCTGATACATCTTGTGCTAATTTTTGTATAAGGTGTGAGATGGTGTTCCTCTCTCATTCTTCATGATATGGATATCCAGTTATCCAAGCATCATTTTTTGAAGATGCCATTCTGTACCAATTGAATGATCTTGTTGAAGATCAGTTGAATGTATATACAAAGGTCTACATAAAAATACTCAGTTTGATTCCATTGGTCACTATGTCTATCATGGTGAAAAATACCATGCAGTTTTGATCACTGCAGTTTTATAATATATTTTAAAGTCAGGTGGTGTGATCCCTCCAATTTCATTTTTCTTTTTCAATATGTCTTCGGCTATTTGGAGCCTCTTGCAATTCCAGATAAATTTCATAGCTAGTTTTTCAATTGAGTAAAAAATACTGTGGTGATTTTTATTGGGATTGCATTAATTCTGTAGATCAGTTTGGGTATGATAGACATCTTAATATTATGTTTACTCATCCTATTCATGAACAAAGAATACCCTTCCATTTATTTACATCTTCCTTGATTTTCTTTAAGAGTGTTGTATATTTTCTTCTTATAAGTCATTTACAACTTTAGATAATTTTATTCTTTATATTTGATCTTATAGTTGCTATTGCAAATAGAATTTTTTTCTTGATTTCTTCCTCAGATTGCTCATTATTACTGTACAGAAATTCTACTGATTTTTGCACATTGATCTTATAACCTGCGACTTTACTGAAATCATTTATAAACTCTAGAAGCTTTGTTGTAGATTTCACAGGGCTTTCTATGTATAGGATCATGTCATAAGCAAATAGTGAAATTTTCACTTCTTCCTTTACTCTTTGGATACCTTTTTCTTCTCTTAAGGGCTCAAGCAAGCTCTTCTAACATAATATTAAACAGGAATGGTGAAAGTGGGCATCCTTGTCTTGTTCCCAGTCTTAGAGGGAAAGCTGTTAGGATCTCTCCCTTGAATATGATGTTACCTGTGGGCTTTTCAAATATACTCTATCATGTTGAGGAAGTTTCCTTCTATTCCTATCTTTTGTAGTGTTTTTAACAGGAAAGTGTGTTGTATTTTGCT
>JAQZBX010036323.1:0-24223 GCA_029593785.1 Cabassous unicinctus
GTCTTTAAAATTCTAATGTACTTATAAAGATTTAAGAGGCTATTTCATAAAATGTTACAAAAACGTTACCAGATTAAATGGCTGACTGAATACGTTTTTATCTTTTGTATACCAGTAAATCTCATTGCAATGAGAAGAAGGAAGTAAAATAAACAAAGGCTTTAAACTCCAGAGAGGAGAAAATGAGAAAGGTGAACAAAATTTTTGTAAAATCTAAAGCAGATAGGTGAACCATGACCAAAGGAACTAGGCAAGGACAGACACAAGCTATATTAACCATAAAGGAGGTTGCAGTTAAGTGGGAAGTCAGTTTGCCCTGATCAGATATGATCAGGATTCAGAAATGCAAGATACCTAAGAAGGCAGATGGTAAGACAGGGGCTGAAATCAGACTAAATGAAAATCTATAGACAAAAGAGACAAACACAACCACATTCCCAAAATGTACATCAGGATCAAAGGGACTCAATATCTCAGAATGCAAAGCACTGCATTCTAGCAGATAGGTTCCCCAAAGAAAAAGAATTGATCCAGGCAACAACGAAAGAAAAATCTTAAAAAAAAAAATTTTTTTAATTAAAAAAATCAACTCTAGCCACCCTACCCCCGATCCCCAGATCAAAATAGCAGAATAAAACACTTCAGGAATCCATCCCCCGCCCTACACACACACACATAGCTATAGTACAAGAAGTGCAGGGGCTAGGATCATGAGGAAAATGTTTCTTGGGAAGAAGAGACATTCATATCCATGTAAACAGGAAATTCTTAGGGTTACACAAGAATACCCAAGTACATGCCCAAGACAAGATGCATGTGCAGAAAGAATCAGGAAGGCCCCTATGCTTTGGCCTGGAGCTATTCTCTAAACTCGATGTATGGAGAAGTCCTGAAGGAGAGCGCTAGCACAGGTAAAGACTGTTAGCTCCTGGCATTTAAGGAAAGCTCTGTCATAACATTAGCTGGATACAAGCTTAAGAAACAGATGCCTCAGACTCTAAATTCCAGTGAAAACACATTAAAATATCAAACCAGGTTTCAATATAAGATTACAAAACGTACAAAGAAACAGAAAGTGATGGCCCAGGCAAAGGAGAAGATTAAAGCATGAGAAACCATCAGTGAGGAGGATCAGACCAGGGACATTCCAGATAAAGACTTTTGAAAAACAGTCCTAAATATGCTCAAAGAGCTAAAGGAAAACATGTTCAAAGGACTAAAGGAAATCATGAAAATGATAGAGAAATACAAAGAGAATATTAATAGAGAGATGAAAATTATGAAAAGGAAATAAACAGAGCTGGAGACTACAGTCTACAGTAACAGGAATTAAAAATTCCCTAGAAGGGTTCAACAGTAGATTAGAGCTGGCAGAAGAAAGGATCAGGGAACTTGGAGATACAACAATTGACATCATCCAATCTGAGGAGCAGAAGGAAGAAAAAATGAAGAAAAGTAAATAGAGCTTGAGGAACCTATGGGATACCATCAAGCATATCAAAATATGCACAGAAGGAGTCCCAGAAGGAGAGGAAACAGAAAAGGGGCAGAGAGGATATTCAAAGAAATAATAGCTGAAAACTCCCCAAATTTAAAGAAAGACATGCATATACACGTCTAGATGCTCAACAAACTCCAAAAAGGATAAACTCAAACAGACCCATGCCACAGCATATTAGTATCAAACTGTTGAATGCAAAAGATTGTGAATTCTGAAAGCTGCAAGAGAGAAGCAACATGTCATGCACAAGGGAGCCTTGAAATTTTATGTGCCAATTTTTCATCAGAAACCATGGATGTCATGACTGCAGTGGAAGGACATATTTAAAGGGCTGAAAGCAAAAAACTACCAACCAATATGTAGCAAAATTGTCTTTCAAAAATGAGGGAGGAGCTAAGACATTCCCAGATAAGCAAAAGCTGAGGGACTTCGTCACTACTATAACAGCCCTACAAGAGATGCTAAAGAGAGTTTTGCAGGGAGGCAGGTGTGGCTCAATCGATGGGGCTCCCGTTTACCATGTGGGAGGCCCCGGGTTCGCTTCCCAGGGCCTCCTTGTGGGGGCAGGCCGGCCTGCGCGGCGTGGTGGGCTGATGCAGCAGGGCCTCGCAGCAGGGGGGAGATAGGCAGGCACAGAAAAAGCACATGGCAGGTGGACGCAGCAAGCACAAGCAGCAAGGGGGGGATAAATAAATAAATAGATAAATCTTTAAAAAAAATAAAATAAAATAAAGAGAGTTTTGTAGGTTGAAGGAAAAGGACAAAAGACAATAGACTGAAGTCACGTGAAGAAATAAAGATCTCCGATAAGGGTATCATCAGGGGTAAATATAAATGACGTACTATTGCATCTTTGGTTTGTAACTCCATTTTTACATTCTACAGATCTAAAAAATAAATGCATAAAATGTACTGATAAATCACTAATTTTCGACTCATAATGTACAACATGTGATTTGTGACAAGAACACATAAAGGTGGGGGGATGAGGAAGTATAGGAACATAGTTCGTGTATACTATTGAAGTTAAGATGGCATGAAAGCAAACAAGACTGTCACAGATTTAGGGTGTTAAACTTAAGCCCCATGGAAACCACAAAGAAAATATCAGAGAATATGCAAATTCATAGACTCAAAAATTAGGACACAGGTTGCCAGGAATGGGGGGCAGGAGGAATAGGGAGTTAGCACAAAATGGTTGTAGAGTCCCTGTTTTAGGTAAAGGGAAGATCTGGTAATGCATGGAGGTGAGGGTACAGCAACATTGTGAATGCAATCAATCCCACTAAGTGGTATGCTTAGGAGGGTTGGGAAGATTTATGTTGTATATATGTTTTCACAATTAAAGAAAAAAGAAAGATAAATCAATGAGATAATGAAAACTAAATGTAATATATGATACCAGATGGGATCTAAGAATGGAGAAGAAACGGCTTTCAAAAGGACATTATTGAAACATAAGAAAAACTGGAATATAGAATGTAAGCTTTATTTTAATGTTAAATTTCTTGAACTTGATAAATGCACTAAGGTGATTACATAAGTAAATATCTTTGTTCTTAGGAAATGCACAAGGCAGTATTAAGTGTTCAAGGAGCATGACGTCTATAACCCACACTCAAGTGCTCAGAAAATAGAAAGATGAATAGATAGATGGAATGATAGGTTGATGGACAGACAGAATGATATGGCAAATGTGGCAAAATGTTAAAATTGGTGAATATGAGTATCTGGGGGATGGAGTGTGCTGGAGTTCTCTGGAGTGTGCTGGAGTTCTCTGTATTGGGTCAATATTATTTTTGTAACTATGCTGTAAGTTTGAAAGTATTTCAAAATAAAAAATTTAAAATTAAAAAGAAAAAATCAACTCTATTTACTTGTGCAGAATTAGAAGATATCACATCCTTAAAATAAGATCAGAATGCTAGGAAAACAAAGAATAAGAAACAGCTCTATATGATTAAATATGTACTGACAAAACTAAAATTTCAATTAAAGAGTAAGAAGATATAGTTACAGAAATAGCTCTGAATAGGGACAAAAAGAAAAAGAAATTGAAAACTATTTACTGCTTAATGCTAGGCCAAACAATATGGTAGGACAGCATTTTCTTTTCCATTGATATAATATTCTTAGCACTGAGATCAAATTAATTCTCTTTTTTCATACTCTTTTAAAGTGTTTAAAATTATGCCACATTTTGGAAAAATGTTAAAATTGGTTGACCTGGGTAGTCTGTGGTTAGGGATAAGGTGGAGTTATCTGGATGGAGTTTGTATTATTTTTCCAACTGTTCTATAGGTTTAAAATTATTTCAAAATAGAAAGTTTAAAGAAAAAAATATATGCAACATATTAATTGCTTCCTATATGGACCATGACTTCCTTGTATTATTTTCCTCTTGGACTTTTAAAGTGCTTTTTCTTTGGAGGAGGTGGAGATGCAACTATGAGCTTTTGGCAATGGAGGAAAAAAAGAAAGTAAAAAAAAGTCATGGATGTGAAATCTACAGCAATGGGCAAAGAGCAAAAATCAGACTGACAAGGAACACTTAACCAGTGACAGTGGACAACAAAGAAATATCTAGCAGGTTCAGGAGGTTAGCATTCAGAGAGTCTTTGAAGAAGTAAGAAGATAGCCTATACCCGAGTGTTCTATAAAAGACTACCACCAGAAAAGCTATCAAAAGTGCCAAGTCAACTGGGACACCCTTAAATTATGACAACACAGTCCCACATTTTTATAAACAAAATTAGATATTTACCTGACAGAGAACTGGCCAGACTTCCTCTTCGTAACTTACAGTCATCCTGACTAAGCTGTCGTTGGAGTTTAGCTTTTCCAGTGGATGAAAATATGTCAGGATTACTCAGCTTCCTGAAGAGTAGGGGACTAAGTCCAGTTACCACATCCTTGAAAGAGAAAAGGACACAAGTTTTTAATATCTTTTCTATAGCATAAGAACTTTACATTAAACTTCTCTCTACAACATTATTACAGTTTAAAAGAAACATTTTCCATTTCCTGCTCAATAGCTAAATCCAGAAACATATTTCTTAGTAAAAGTTGTTTGGGTGTACTATGAAGGACATGGGAAATTGATATAAATTGCCAAAGGCCATATAGGGGAGGAGGCTCAGAAGATGACATGATAAGGTTTCCCAATAGACTATATTATCTATCAGTACACAGTTAGTTACTTAACTATTTATTTACTTTTCTCTTTGTATTCACATATTTTCTCTATACCCAGTAAATAAAGGCACACTTGAGTTTAAAAAAAAAAAAAAATTATAGACCTTTCTTTACCTATCACACAAAGTTAGAAATACCTCTATTTTAATGCTAAAATAAAACTGACCTTTGTTTTATATGCCAATAATAGGAGCTAAACACATATTTTCAAAGAAAAAGTATAAAAATGACAATGGAGAAAAAGAGACAATATGAAATACCGATCCTGCCTTTATTTTAGTGAAGTCAGTCCCACCCACTCCCAATGCCTCTTCTTCCTCACTCTTCCTCCTCACTCAGGAAGCAGTATCCAATCATAACATCAAGAGTCAGACATTTTTCAGCTACCTGGCCAACATCCACCTAACCAGCAACATTAAGTGGGAAACTCTTTTGAACAAAATAAAGCCAGTAAGGCATCTCTTTCAGATTTCAATGCAAGAAGCTACAACAAAAACTGATAAGCAGCACATCAAACTGATCCAGATAGCACAGACACAAAATGAGAAGCATAAAGAGAAATAACTGACATATATAATACCTGCCATTTGAAAAACAAGACTCCTCAAGCAACACGCAATCCTAAAAGCCACAGCAGGTCAAAAAAAGAGCAAATGTCCAACTCTCTCTGGGAAAGATTAAAAAAAAAAACAAAAAAAAACACCAACGTCATTTAACTGTGATAGGTGGGTTCCCAAACATGGGAGAATACTCAGAATGTTTTGTGGTAGCTATCCAGTACATGATTTACAAATAAATAACTGAAGTGAGAAGGGAAAAAGATTTTTCTAAAAAAAAAAATTGGTGGTAAATGAATAAAAGGAAAATGAAGATAATATTGAGGCACTGAATCATCAAAGCAACTGATATGCCAAGGAAACTGTAGCAGGAATGAGCAGGGAAAACAGAGAATCAGAAATGGTAGTTAATGCAAAAAGAGAAGGCCACTGGGGAGCAGCCTACACTTGATGTGGCAAGGATGAAATAATACCTATGGATTAAGGAGAAACCATGTGTGGAAATTGAATTATGTACCCCAATTTAGACATAATCTTAATCCTCATTCCTGTGAGTGCAAACTCAATATAAATAGGACTTCTTGAAGATGTTATTCTTAGTTAAGGTATGGTCCAACTAAAGAGAGTGGGTCTTTTTTTTTTTTTTTTTTAAGGAGGTATCAGGAATTGAACTGGAGACCTTGTACATGCGAAGCAGGCCTCAGCTACTGAGTTACACCCACTCTGAGGGTGGGTTTTAATCCAGATCACTGGAGGCCTTAGAGAGGGATAGCCATAGAAAAGAGCTAGAAGCAGGAAGTCAGCAGGAACCCAGAAGAGAAAGGAGAGGATATCACCAAGAGACAAAAAGCCAGGGAACCCCCAAGGATTGCCGCAAGCCAGCACCAAAACACTACTGACCCCAGGAGGAAGCAAGCCTTCTACCCTTCAAAATGGTGAGCTAATAAATGCTTGTTGTTTAAGCCAACCCACGGTGTGGTATTTGTCATAGCAACCTGGAAAACTAACACACCACGGATGGAAGCCAAGTTTGGGCACTACTGCTGGTAACCAACCAAAGAGGGATGGCCACTGGGAAAGGCAATACCCTCAACAAGAAGCTCTGAGTGGACAAAACTGAAGAGGCGCTAGAAAAGATAAAGGTGGAGTGGATGTCCTATACAAAGGCAATGTAGAGAGAGAGCTACCCCATCCTCAAAAAAACTTAAAAATGGGCTAAATGAGAGAGCCAGCATGTGTATGCCTGTCATACTGTACAGATGGACAATCAGTCTGAGCCAGGAACAATCACCAAGAGAAGACTCAATCAGCAACAATTAAGAGAAAGACCTATCCTTTTCAGTCTCCCTAACCCTATCATGACACACCAATGAAAAGCCAGAAAACAGAAGACAATGAAAGAGCAGATCATGTTCCTTCTTATTCCAAGCCTCTCCAAAATCTGGCAAAGGGAAGAAAATATAAATTAATTGGATATGAAATTTAAGTTTTAATTAGAATATCTTTTTAAACTTTTTACTTAAAGACATTATTCAGTTTAGAAAAGTAAACATAACTAAATGAATTTCTACAAACTGAAGATTCCCATGTATATTAGTCAGCCAAAGGGGTGCTAATGCAAAATACCAGAAATCTGGTGGCTTTTATAAAGGGTATTTATTTGGGGTAGAAGCTTACAGTTAACCAGGCCATAAAGCATAAGTTACTTCCCTCACCAAAGTCTGTTACCACGTGTTAGAGGAAGATGGCTGCCGATATGGGCCAAGTGTTCAGGCTTCCTGGGTTCCTCTCTTCCCAGGGCTTGTTTCTATCTGGGCTCAGCTGTCCTGCTGTCTCCACAAGGCCAGCTGTAGACTATCAGGTGACCAGCTCTGTCTTTCTCCCCAGGGCTCCAGCTGCTCTACTCCTCTGTGTGCTTACTTCCCCGGGCTCCAGCATTAAAACTCCAACTAACAACCTGCAAGATGGCAGCAGAGTAAGGTGCTCCTAGAATCAGCTCCTGTTACAGGGCAGTTGGTGATCACCCAGAGCTATCTAGAACACTTGTTTGGGGGCTCCAGGAGACCAGAAGTGCATCCTGCAACATCCTTGAAAGAATGGAAGGAGGAGACTACCCATCTTCAGAGAAGATTCATAAGTAGAGCACTCCACACCACATCTATGGTCAAGTGATTTTTGACTAGCCTATCAAACCCACCCAGCTCGGGCAGAACAGTCCATTCAACAAATGGTGCTGAGAAAATTGGATATCCATAGCAAAAGAAGGAAAGAGGACCCCTATCTCACACACTAAAAAAAAAATTAATGCAAAATGAATCAAATACCTAAATATAAAAGTAAGAACCATAAAACTTCTAGAAGAAAATGTAGGAAAATATCTTCAAGACCTGGGGGTAGGTAGTGGATTCTTAAAGCAGATAAAAGGAGGACTGAGATGGACTACTGATATTTAATGTATGTAGAAGTTTTAATTAGCTTTACTGTAAAAGTGTGGAAATGTACACAGTTGGTGGTAACACATTATAGTGAGTAACAACTGGTTTATAAATGGGGATATGGCTGAAAATGGTAGTCTAAGGATGTAAATGCCAATTGACAGAAAGCTAGAGAATAATCTAGGGACCGAATAGCACAGTAAACCAGAGGTGGATGAGAATAGTGGTTGATGGTACAGATGCAAGATCATTCTTTGTGAGCTAGAGCAGATGTACATCAGTATGTATTTCAGGGTGGTGGGAATGAGAAGCATGGGAAAAATACAACTGGAGTGACCTATGGACTGTGGTTAACAGTAATAAAGTAATATTCTTGCATCTATGCCAAAGATGTACTTGTTGATAATGGGGGAGTATGGAAAGTTTGTCAAATGTATGCTGTGGACCTGGTAATAACTGGATGATATTATCTCATAATCTGTATCAAATATCCCACCACGGTGTGGTGTATTGATAGAAGGGTGTTGTTTGGGAATTCGGCACATGTGCATGATTGTTTTGTAAGTTTACAAGTTCTGTCATAAAAATATATTTAAAAAATAATAATAGGGTGGGTTGGGGGGAAAATACACCAAATGTAAGATAAGGACTATAATTAATAGTAAGATTTTGACAATATTCCTTCATAATTTGTAACAAATGTCTCATGACAATGCAAGGTGTTGGTGGAGGGTTGATATATGGGACCCCTGTATGATGTTATGAATGTTTGCTTTGTAAGTTCACAACTTTTATTATACATTTATTGTTTATGTATGTTCATGTATAAATGATATAAAAAATAATAATAGGGTGGGTTGGGGGAAAATACTTTGGTTAGCAATAATATTTTGAGGATGCTCTTTAATCATTAGTTAAAAATGTTTCACTACAATGCAAGGTATTGGTGGTAGGGTGAGGTATGAGTCCTGTATGATGTCATATATGTTTGTTTTGTAAGTTCACAACTATTACTATACACTTATTGTTTATGTATGTTCATGCATGAGTGATATACTTCAATAAATTAAAAAAAAAAAACCTCCAACTAACTCTTCTGCCATGTCATTTTCTCTGAGAGGCCCTGCCCTACCCATGTCCTACTGACGTGGCCCAATCAAAGCCCTAATCATAGTTTAATCATGCCCAGAGGAAAAGACCAGTTTAAAAACATAATCCAGTATTTCTTTTTGGAATTCATCAATAATATCAAACTGCTACACCATGTAACCAGAAACAAGATTTTTTTTTTTTTAATGCATAATCTACACCCCCAAAAGCCCCCTTGTGCTCCATTCCAGTCACTACCCACAACTCCCTCCCCAGGGTAACCAATATCCAGGCTCCAATCTGCCATTGAACCCCTCATTCTCCAATCCTGTCTGCTCTTAATAATTTCTTGGGTCAATTCAATAATGTTCTATTATTTTAAAATTCCAGTTTTTGCACTTTATTTATGGTCAGAGCTGGCAAAGAAAGAATTAGTGAACTTGAAGATAAGATGATTGAAATAATCAATCTGAGGAACAGAAAGAAGAGAGAATGAAAAGTAATGTAAAGAACAAGGGTGGTAATGGTAGCACAACATTGTGAATGTAACTAACAGCACTAAATTATATACTTGAATGTGGTTAAAAGGGGAAATTTTAGCTTGTACATAAGTTACTGGAATAAAAAGGACTTTTTTGAAAGGACAGAAACAGACTAGACTACTCACAGAAAAAGAAATAAAAATTATTCTTAAAGAAATGAGAACCTTATTCCTAATAGAAATATAAACTGCAACTAACTACACTGAGAAACAGTTTTTCACCCTTTTCCTTTTATTTTAGGAAAGATCACACACATGTGGCAAGAGTGTGGATAAGCAGGCATACACACACCAGTGGGAAATCTCTGTAGAAGGCAATTTGGTAATATTTCTCAGAATGACAAATGTAATCAACCCAGGCCTTTCACTTCTAGGAAATTATTTGTAGCAGTTGGATATTGTTTATAAATTCCAAAATAGATATTGGACTGTTTGTAAACTGGTCTGCTCCTCTGGGCATATTAGATTGGATTGAATTCAGAGGCTTCACTTTTACTTCATTAAATAATGATTAAGGCTTTGATTGGGCTACGTCAGTAGGACGTTGAGTCTCCACCCCGGGTGGGGACTCACAGAGAAACCGCAGAGAGAGCAGAGCAGCTGAGCCGAGGAGAGAAGGTTCCATTAGGAGAAACCAGAGGTTCACAGAGAAACTGCAGGAGAGTACAGAGCAGCTGAGCCAAGGAGATAAGGTTCCATTAGACATGGCAAAGGCCCCAGGGAAAGAAATGAGCCATTCACCTAATAGTCTACAGCTGGCCTTGAGGAGAGAGCACAGCAGCTGAGGCCAGCCGGGAAGAGAGGAACACACGAAGCCTGAACCCTTACAGATGTCAGCAGCTATCTTGCTCCAACACATGGCAACAGATTTTGGTGAGGGTGGTAACTTATGCTTTATGGCCTGGTTAACTGTAAGCTTCTACCCCAAATAAACATCCTTTATAAAAGCCACCAGATTTCTGGTATTTGGCATCAGCACCCCTTTGGCTGACTAATACATTATCCAACCAATTTTTACATGCAATAACATATGCACAAGGTAATTCAGTGCAGCATTATCAAATGGGATCCAGCAGGGGAGAAAAATGTAAAGAGAACATGAGGAACCTGTGGGATTTCATCAAGCATACCAATATATGCACTGTGGGAATCCCAGAAGGAGGAGGAGGAGAGAAAGAGACTGAGAGGCTATTCAAAGAAATAATGGCTGAAAACTTCCCAAATTTAACGAAAGACATTAATATACACATCCAAGACACTCAACAAACTATAACAGAATATACCCAAAAAGACCCCAATGTACCACATTATAAACAAACTGTTGAATTACAGGGATAAAGAAGAATTCTAAAAGTCATGTGAGAGAAGCAATTAGTCACGTACAAGGGAGCCTCAGTAAGATTAAATGTCAATTTCTCATTGCAAACCATGAAGGAAAGAGGGCAGTGGGAAGACATATTTAAAGTGCTGAAAGCAAAAAATTGCCAACCAAGAATTCTATATCTGGCAAAAGTGTCTTTTGAAAATGAGGGAGGGATTAAGACACTCCCAGAAAAACAAAAATTGCAGGAATTCATCACCACTAAACCAGCTCTAAAAGAAATGCTAAAGGGAGTTATGCAGGTTGAAAGGAAAGGACACTAGACAATTCTCTAAAACCACATGAAGAAATAAAGATCTCTGGTAAAGATAAAGACATTGGTAAATGTAAATACCAATTATTGTATTTTTTATTTTTAACTCCACTTTTTACTTCCTGCAGGATCTAAAAGGCAAATGGATAAAATGTACTGACAAATCAATGGTTTGGGACTTATAATGTATAATATATGGTAATTTGTGACAAGAACTACATAAAGATGGAGGCACATGTGAGTATAAGAACACAGATTATGTATACTATTGAAGTTAAGTTGCCATCAAAGCCCATGAGATTTTTACAGATTTAGGGTGTTAAACTTATGCTCTATGGTAACCACAAAGAAAATATCAGAGAATATACAAACTCACAGAGATAGAAAGTAGAGTACAGTTTACCAGGGTGGGGGGCAGGGGCAATGGGGAGTTAATGCAAAATGACTGTAGGGTTTCTATTTGGGGTAAAACGAAAGTTCTGGTAATGGATGGTAGTGAGGATATTGGAACATTGTGAATGTGATAAATTCCACTGAATGGTATGCTTGTGAGGGGTCAGCATGGGAAGATTTAATGTTTGCACAATAAAAAAAAAGTAAACTCATGGAGTTAAACTATAGAGTATAGGTTACTAGGAGACAGAATGTGGGTTGAGAAGGGATAGCTGGTGCTGAATGTATATAGGGAATTCCTCTATATTTTTTATGTAATATGTGTGTAATCTAAAGAGTCTTTTAAATAAATAAGTAAATAAATAAATAAATAAAGCAGAATACTTAATAGAGTTGATTGTAAATATGTAGAAATGGATAGAGTTGATGGTAACATATTATAGTGAGTATAACACTGCTTATTTATACATGTGATTATGGCTGAGGGGGTAATCTAGAGAGGTTAATGTCAATTGAAAGAAAGCTAGAGGATAATCTAGGGACTGTATAATATAGTGATTAAGGTGGTGGATGAGGATTGTGGTTAATAATACAAATACAAGAATGATCCTCTATTATAAGGTGTTAAGAATATGGTAATACATGGGGAAAATACAACTAATGTAACTTACGGAAGATAGTTAACAGCAATATGATAGTATTTATGCAGCAATGGCAAAGAAGGTACTATACCAATGCTAAGAGTCAACAATGGGGGGATCTAAATGGGATTTTTCCTTTTGAAGCAATGAAAAGTTCTAAAATTGAGGTTATGACAGCACAACTCTGATGAAACTGAGAGCCACTGAGTGTACATTTTGGATGGATTGTACAAGGCAGGGGACCATCTAAAATACAGTGAAACCCGTGGTGAATGATGGACTGTGTTGAACAGTATAAATATGAGAATATTCTCTCATGAACTGTAACAAATATACAATACTAATACACAGTGTTAATAATAGGATAGTTTGTGGGGAAAATGCACCAAATATAAGCTAAGGACTATATATAGCAGTGTATTAAGACAATGTTCTTTCATCATTTGTAACAAATGTTTCACAACAATTTAAGGTGGTGGTGGTGGGGAAGGGAATCCTGTATGGTATGTATGATGTTTCATAACCTCACAACTTTTCTAATAAAATAAATAAGCCATAAAAAAAGAGAAAAACAAAGAAAAATCAGCTTATATTTGACCCTTTTAAACTTAAAAGTGACACCTAAATACAAACAGATATTTATCATTCCATTCTGCAAGTGAAAATAGTAAAAAAAGAGAAATGCTAAGTGATACACACTCATCTGCTTTAAAAAATGGATTACAGCATATATTTATTTGTAAACTGAATTTATATTAAAAGGATACTTCTTTCTGTGTTACACATAGTATAAAACCAAATGCATCTAGCTAAAAGAGCTGTTTATATAACAAAAATACAACAAAAATTTCAAATAAGATAACCCTGACAAAACACTAATATTTAAAATATTAACAACCCCTAAACATCTTTCAATAACATTCTCAAATTAAATGTGCACCAAATATATTATGTGTTATATTGTACCTCCCCCCTTATCTAGTGAGAGTTAATGAAACTGTGTCTAAAGCAGTTTCATTAGAAAGGTAATAATGTCTAGGGCTAAAAACATAACTTGGTTATGAAAAAAACCTCCAATTAGAAAATGGAAAAAGATTTTTGAACGGACATTTGATCAAAGAGAATATACAGAGTCCAAGTAAGTACATGCAAATAATTTTAATATTATTACCCAAGAAACGCAAATTAAAAACAAAATGAAATATCTCTACAAACCACCTATCAGAATGGCTAAAATAAAAAATTAATGTCACCAACAAATGTTGGTGAGGATGCAGAGTAATTGGATTACTCATACATTCCTAGCAGGTATGTAAAATGGTACAGCCACTCTGGAAAAAAGTTTGCAGGATCTTAAAAACTAAACATGCAACTACCATGCAATTGCACTCTTGGGCTTCTGTCCCAGAGAAATAAAGGCATGCTCACACAAAAACCTTTACACAAATGTTTATAGCATCTTTAGTCGTAATAACCACAATCTGAAAACAATCCATATGTCCTTCAAGAGATGAACTGTTAAACAATATGATACATCCACATCATGGGATAAATACTACTCAGCAATAAAAAGGAATAAACTTGATATACACATAATCTGAATGTATCTATAGAGAAATATAATGAGTGAAAAATAGCCAATCCAAAAAGTTTACATATTCTAAGAGTCCACTTAAATAACATTCTTGTGATGACAAAACTACAGAAATGGAGACTAGGTTAGTGATACTCGTTGCCAAACATTAAGTGGGGGAGGTGAGGGGAAGTGAGAAGGAAGTGAGTGTGAGTATAAAAGGGCAACATGAAAGATTTTTGTGGTGATGGAAATGTTCTGTATCTTGGCTGTATCACTGTCAGTATCCATCTTGTGATATTGTATAATAGTTTTATAAAATATTGCCATTGGGGCAAATAGGTAAAAGGTATATGGATTCTCAACGTATTATTTCTAACTGCAAGTGAATCTAAAATTATCTCAAAAATAAAAAAGTTATTTTTAATAGCTCTATATTATCAGTAATCTTTATACATGTGACTTTTATAGACTTATAGTTTTATGCTTTAATTATTGTTTTCACAGTTGACTTCACAACTAGATTATAAGCTTCCTAAGAACAATTAACTACGTATTATTAATCAGGTAGGACCAATGGATGCTGAATTTAAGAGACTCAAATTCAGCTCCACAGTCTACCAGCTAGTTACTAAATGAACAAGTTACTAAAACACTCCATGCCACAGTTCATTCCCTTTACTCCTCCACCTTTTCACATCATCAGCACCTATTATAGTATTGACATACAGAAGACACTCAATGAACGTTTGTTACATTTGTAAATTAAATAATTCAAATTATTGGCATTACCTAACATTTCCTAAAAAGCATGAATTCATTTGAAATGTTATATTTTTTAAAAAGCATCACATCCAAGTCTATATAACATTGCATAAACTTAACATAGAGATATAATATATATAACATATGCATGTATAGAATACAAATTACGTATGTATCTATAACAAAAATAAGGTTATACTTACAATATTAAATATAGCGATCACATCAAGTCATAACACTAGTTATGTTTTTAAAATGGCTTAAATATCACAACAGAGAATTCTCAGAAGATGCTGACAGTAATGACAGTGTGGTTATTGGATCTTCCTGAATCCCCATGTCAAAATAGATACAACAACTAGATCCTAAAGCCAAAAACCCATGGACAACATTTACAACAAAACTTAGTGACAAGATGTACCCCAAAGGTCAAAATACAAACAGCTGGGAACAAACCACCAATAGCCACAAGACCTACATATTATTTGTGTTTATGAGAGAAAAGGCAAAGGGATGCAATGGGCATCTGACAGCCCTAAGAATCAAAAGTCCCCAAAGAGCCACAGGTATTCACTGGAAAGCACAGTGAGCCAACTTGAGAAGTGGGAGTGGTTTTGTCTACTCTAATAGTAGATAAATGCAAAAAGGGTCTACAGTGAGATCTGATGGGAGATAGAAATCTCTGAACTCTTCAAAAATGACCTGTAGGCACTAACTTTCACAACAAGATCCCACACAAGGAGTGGAATCAAAATTAAAACAGATAGGGATGCCAGTGAGGAGCAAACATCTTGTTTTAACCCCTGTTCTAGTCCCAGAGCCAGTAATGGTGAACCCACTGGAGCTAACTGGGAAAGAGGATGAGAACTTGTTCCATAAGGAACTGTCTGAGGTACACAGATGGCTACAGCATTTGTTTGGTTTTCTATATCCAATAACCACAGCTAGAACAGCTTTGGATAGTTAGAATACTTAACTAATTAAAATGGTTTTCCGATTCAGAAGCAGCTTGTTTCCGAATGACACGTGAAGACTCCAGCCTTGAGAGGTGCTGTCAGTAAGCAGCTTGTTCGCTAAAAAGTCTAGCACCTTGCCCGGAGCCCAAGAAACGATTTGAGGGAAACTCTTGAGTCATATTTCTGCTGGACTCCAGTCTGCTGTTATAGAACTCAAATACTGGAGGACATTTCAAGGCAATTCCAGTCTAGCTGTTCAATTTAGAGTACAATTCAGCCTTTCTACTGTCTCCAAATAAAGCTTTTTTAATCTACACTGAAAAAAATAAAATAAAACAGATAGGGAGAGAAGATTATGGGAAGATGACAGAGTAGAACGTGCCACAATCAGTCCCTCTACTAAAACTACTATTGAACTGGCAGGAACTGTCTTAATCAACTATTCTGGAACTCCAGAGTCTAATGGAACACTGTGCAGCATCCAGGGAATAGCTGGAAGAGGAGGCTGGTAAAATTTTCTCAATTGAAAAATTACAAAACATACAAAGAAACAGGAAAGCATAGGCCATTCACAGGGGATGAAAAAGAATTTGCCAGAAACCATCCCTGAGGAGACTCATATATTGGAACTGTTAGTCAAAGACTTTAAATCAACTGTCCTTAAATATGCTCAATAAGCTAAAGGTATCCATAAACAAAGAACTAAAAGCAAAGGAAATCACTGTCTCAACAAAATAATAAAATAGACAGAAATTATAAAAAGGAACCAAACAGAAAATTGTGGCACTACATAGTACAGTAATTGAAATGAAAAATTCACTAAATGGATTCAACAGCAAATTTCAACAGGCAGTAGAACGGATCAGAAAACTTGAAGACAAAACAATTGACATTATCCAGTGTGAGAAGCAGAAAGAAAAAAGAATGAAGAAAAATGAACAAAGCTTTAGGGACCTCTGGGATACCATCAAGTATATGAACATCTGAATCACTAAAGACCCAGAAGGACAAAAGAGAGAGAAAGGGGTTGAAAAAGTATTTGAAGAAATAATGGCCGAAAACTTTCCAAAACTGATGAAAGGCATGAATATACACTTCAGGAAGCTCAATGATTTCCAAGCTGGAAAGACTCTAAGGAAACTACACCAAGAAACATTAAAGTGAAACTGACAAAATCCAAAAACAAAGAGAGAACTTTGAAAGCAGCAAAAAAGAAGTGACTTTTCACATATAAGGGAATCCACAGTAATATTAACGGTGAATTTCTCATCAGAAACCATCGAATCCAGAAGACAGAAGGATGACATATTTAAAGTCCTTAAAGAAACTGTCAACCAAGATTTCCATATCTGGCAAAATTATCTTTCAGAAATGAAGGAGAAATAGATCTAAGATGGCGGAGTAGAGAGCGGCAGAGCGTACTCATCCTCCAGAAACAACAAGACAACAGGCAGACTTCCTGGGCGGCCTGGAGTGGAGTGGTTGGCCAACCTGGGTGGCTCTGCTGATCGCAGTGGGGGAGTGGCATGTAAGCAGCACCATGAGAGTGGCCCCACCAGTGACAGGGGAAGGAGAGGGAGAACGGTGTAGGAGCAGTGCAGGAAGCCCAGATGGGCAGCCCTGCAGATTGCAAAGAAAGGGCAGGGGAGCAGCAAGGAGCAGCACCAGCGGCCCATGAGGACGGCCCCACCAGTCATGAGGGAAACACATGCCAGTAAAGGGGGAAACAGCACTGGAGCAGTGCAGGTGGCCCACATGGGCTGCCCCACCAATCATAGAGAAAGGGCAGAGGAGCAGTGAGATAGCAGCATGAGTGGCACCCCAGCCTGCAAGGGCAGCCCCACCAGTCACAGAGAAAATGGCAGGGGAGCCGCTCCGGCCAGGGGCAGGGGGAGCAGTACAAGCAGCCACAAGGGTGGCCTTGTTGGGCTGAAATGGAGAGCGGGGAGTGTGGTCTTGCTGAGCACTGGGAAAGTGGCAGGAGGGGAAGCGGTGAAGGTGGCCTTACAGGGTGGGGGCGGGAGCAGCAGGGGCAGTCCACAAGAGGAGCCCCTGCCAGGTGAGGGAGGAGGGGCTAGAGAGCAGTGCCAATGACTGTGAAGTAGGTCTCATGGGGTGTAGGCAGGTGCAAGAGAGCTTAGGGGAAAGACAGATGGCAGTGCTTAGATTCCACAGGACTGGATACTAGAGTACAACATCAAGGAGGGAGCTAGATGGGGAGATTGAGAGAGGCCACAACAGAGGAACTGGCTCTTTGGAATTGGTCTGTGCCTACATCATGGGTTTCTGGCCGGGTTTTGGTCAGTGAAAGATGGTTAAGTCTAAAGAATTAGGATAAGCTGAGACAAGTATCAAAGAAGAGCCTTATCACAAAACCAAACTATAAAACCCTAGACAAGAGAGAGAAACTGATCATCAGAGTAAAATTATCAAGATAAGCAGATGCTTAGACAAGAGCAAAAAATTACAAGCCATACTAAGTAAATGAAAGATACGCCCCAATCAAAGGAAAAAATTAATAAGTCAGAGGAGATGCAGAATTTGGAACGAATCAAAGATATCCACAAAACTCCTCACTCAAGTAAAGGAGAAGGAGGAAGAGATAAAGAATATTAAGAAGACACTGGGTAAGCATACAGAAGAAATTAAAAACATACATAGAAAAATAAAAGATCTTACGGTATTGTAGGGCACAATAGAAGATATTAAAATACACAACTATGTGATTACACCAAATACTATTGATTGTACTCTTTGGACGAACTGTATGATTTATTAATATGTATCAATAAAATCGATTTGGAAAAAAAAAATTTTAATATACTAGAATCACACAACAGCAGAATTGAACAGGCAGAGGAAAGAGTTAGTGAATTAGAAGATAGGACATTCAAAATTACACAGATAGAAGAACAGATATAGAAAAAACTGGAAAAAATTGAGCAGGATCTCAGGAAATTGAATGACAGCATGAAGCACACAAACATACACATTATGCATGTCCCAGGGGAAGAAGAGAAGGCTAAAGAGACAGAAGGAGTGTTTGTGGAAATAATGGCTGAAAATTTCCCAACTCTCATGAGGAACATGGATGTACATGTCTAGGAAGCACGGCATACTCCAAACAGAATAAATCCTAACAGAAATACTCCAAGACACATACTAATCATATTGTCAAATGCCAAAGTTAAAGAAAGAATTCTGAAAGCAGCAAGAGAAAAGCAAGCCATCACATACAAGGGAATATCAATAAGCTTAAGGGCAAATTTCCATTAGAAACTATGGAGGTGAGAAGGCAGTGGTATGACATATTTAAGGTATGGAAAGAGAAAAACTACCAATCAAGAATTCTGTTTCTGGCAAAATTGTCCTTCAAAAATGAGAGAGAGATTAAAATATTCACAGATAAACAGAAACTGAGAGAATTCATAAACAATAGGCCTGCCCTACAAGAAATACTAAAGGGAGTGCTGCAGTATGAAATGAAAAGACAGGTGTGGAGGAGAGTATAGAAATGAAGACTATTAGTAAAAGTAACTAAAAAGATAAAGAGAGAGACAAAAATAAGATTTGACATATAAAAGCCTAAGTATAAAATGATTGAAGTAAGTACCACATTTACAGTAATAACATTGAATGTTAATGGATTAAACTGCTCAATTAAGAGACACAGATTGGCAGAATGGATTAAAAAAAAAAAGTATGATCCATCTATATGCTGTCTACAAGAGACTCACCTTAGACCCAAGGACACAAATGCGCTGAAAGTGAAAGGTTGGAAAGTGATGTCACACGCAAGCAGTAACCCAAAAGAGCTCGGGTAGCTACACTAATATGGGACAAAAATGACTTTAAATGCAAAACTGTTATAATAGACAAAGAAGGACACTATATATTAATAAAAGGGGCAATCTACCAAGAAGAAAGAGAAATCATAAATATTTATTTATCTAACCAAAGTGCCCCAAAACACATGGGGTAAACACTGGCAAAACTGAGGAGAGAAATAGACACCTTTACAACAAGAAGGTGGGTCTTCAATGCAAAACTCTCAGCACGTGACAGAATATCTAGACAGAGGTTCAATAAAGAAACAGAGATCTTGAATAATATGATAAAAGAACAAGACCTAACATGTATACAAAACACTGAACCCCAAAACAGATTATACATTCTTCCCGAGTGCTCATGGACCATTCTCCAGGATAGACTAAATGTTAGATCATAGAACAAGTCTCAAAGAATTTAGAAAGACTGAAATTATACAAGGCACTTTCTCTGACCACAACAGAATGAAGCTGAAAATGAATAAAGGGCAGAGAACTGGAAAATTCACAAATATACGGAAATTAAACAACACACTCCTAAACAATCAGTGGGTCAAAGAAGAAATAGCAAGAGAAATCAGTAAATATTCCAAAGCAAATGAAAATAAGAACACAACATATCAAACCTTATGCGGCCAGTGTGGCCCAAGTCGGAAAACAAAAAGCGCGTGGGAACCCGGTGGGTGCACAGACCAGCGCAGGGATGCGGACCCACACTACCACCCCCCACCACCTCACCACAACCGCCCACAGGGATGTCTTAAAAACCCAATTTAAATGCACATATGCCCGCCACCTCCCTCAAGGCGGCAGGAAGTGTCTACTCTCCTTCTACCAGCATGGCAACATCCTCACAGTACCATCAGCTGCTGAGTGACTACAGGCCACCATCCCTTGGCTACACCCAGGGAACTGGGAACAGCAAGGTGCCCTAAAGCAAAAATGCTGAGCTCCTGGCCATCATTGAAGAGTTGGGAAGAGATCAGACCCACCTACGCTGGGAGCAAGAGTGCAATGGAGAGATTAAAATGAGGCATCCATCATTCACACTAGAGGACTGGTTCAGGAGTGCTTGGCCAAAACAGAACAGAATGCCAGGTCCTAGCCACCTTGTTAGCTTTGAAGGCTTTCCATGTTTTTACAGGATGAGAAGTCACAGTTCCTCTCCCTGTTCAGATGAAACTCTTGTTTTCAAAATGTTAACAGTTTGTTTTTATTTCTCCCCATTTCCTTTTCATGGTTCATTAGACTTTGAACCTATCGACTTAAAAGATTGAGAAAAGATTTTGCAGTTGATTAGGATTTGTGTTTTAAGTAGTTAGGAAGTACCCGAGTATTTTCTTTTTTTTTTTAAACATTGATTTAAAAATAATACATGGAAAAATTACTCATCTTACATCAAACTGTAGTTTGCCTCCAAGATACCAGTACCTCACTTTAATCTTCTCTTTTAAATACATTTATGTTATGTAAATTGTTCTTTGTTCTTTTCATAAGCTAATACAACTCTAAGGATTCTGTTTTTAGCAAATACTGACAGCACGCTTTACTTAGTAGCCGGTCCCAGTTTGTCATACAGTGTAGATTCTGCTTAATATAACTTTTTTGCTTAAGCATTTGCATGCCTGTTAGTGCTCGGAAGTCAAATAAAAAGTACACAAGTTATAAATACAGAAGCGCAATCTATCATACAAAACAAGGACCCCCGAAAATTTTCATACTGAGACTGTGTGTAGATTTCAGTTTTGTGTTTCCTGTAAGTTGATCAAAATGTCTGGAAAAAAATGACTGAACCTGTTTGCATCTTTGTATGTATTTATTACTTGATGTAATAAAGCTTATTTTCATTAACAACAACAAAAAAGAAATGTATCCGATGCAGCAAAGGAAGTGCTGAGAGGGAAATGTATAGCCCTAAACACCTACATTCAAAAAGAAAAAGAGCTAAAATCATTGAGGAAGAAGAACATTACTTAACTCATTCTAGGAAGCCAACATCACTCTAATACCAAAGCCAGATAAAGAAGCTACAAGAAAATAAAATTACAGACCAATCTCTCTAATGAATTTAGATGCAAAAATCCTCAACAAAATGCTGGCAAATAAAATCCAACACATGAAGCAAATTATATACCATGATCAAATGGATTTAATCCCAGGTATTCAAGAGTAGGTCAACGTAAGAAAATCAATTAATGAAATATACTACATTAACAAAGCAAAGGAGAAAAATTACATGATCATCTCTATTGATGCAGAAAAGACATTTGATAAAATCCAGCATCCTTTCTTGGGAAAAACACTTCAAAAGACAGGAATAGAAGGAAACTTCCTCAATATGGTAAAGGGCATGGATGAAAAATCCACAGCTAACATCATATTCAATAGTAAAAGACTGAAAGCTTTCCCTCTAAGATCCAGAACAAGACAAGGATGCCCACTGTCACCAATCTTATTCAACATTGTGTTAGAAATTCTTGCCAAAGCAGTTAGGCAAGAAAAAGAAATAAACGGCATCCAAATTGGAAAGGAAGAGGTAAAACTTTCACTATTTGCAGATGACATGATCCTATATACGGAAAGTCACGAAAAATCTACAACAAAGCTACTTGCACTAATAAACAAGTTCAGAAAAGTGATGGGATAGAAGTTCAAAATGCTAAAATCAGTAGTGTTTCTATATACTAGTAATGAGCAAGCTGAGGAGGAAATCAAGAAAAAAAAAATCCATTAATAATAGCAACTAAAATAACCAAATATCTAGGAATAAATTTAACTAAGGATGCAAAAGACTTGTACACAGAAAACTATACAACAGTATTAAAAAGAAATCAAAGATGACCTAAATAAATGGAAGGACATTCCGTGCTCATGGATTGGAAGACTAAATATTAAGATGTCAATTCTACCCAAATTGATTTACAGGGAAGCGGGTGTGGCTCAATCGATAGAGCTCCCGTTTACCATATGGGAGGCCCCGGGTTCGCTTCCTGGGGCCTCCTTGTGAGGGCAGGCCGGCCCGCGTGGCGCGGTGGGCTGATGCAGCAGGACCTCACAGCAAGGGGGAGATAAGCAGACACAGAAAAAGACACACAGCAGATGGACACAGCAAGCACGAGCAGCGGGGGGGGAATAAATAAAAAAATAAATCTTTAAAAAAAAAAAAATTTATTTACAGATTCAATGCAATCCCAATAAAAATTCCATCAGCCTTTTTTGCAGAAATGGGAAAGTCAATTCTCAGATTTATTCAGAAGGGTAAAGGGCCCCAAATAGCCAAAAATGCCTTGAAAAGGAAAAACAAAGTTGGGGAACTCACACTACCTGACTTTAAAGCATATTACAAAGCTACAGTGGTCAAAACAGCACGGTACTGGGGAGCCAGTGTAGTTCAGTGGTTGAGTACCAGCTTCCCAAATACAAGGTCCCAGCTTCAATCCCCAGCCCCAGTACCTCAAAGATAGACAGACAGACAGACAGACAGACAGACAGACAGATAAAAAACACAGCACGGTAATGGCACAAGGATAGATAAATATATTGACCAACAGAATCAAACTGAGAGTTCAGAAATAGACCCACACATCTACAGTCAACTGATATTTGACAAGGCTACTAGGTGCACTCAACTGGGACAAAATAATCTCTCCAACAAATGGTGCTGGGAGAACTGAATATCTATATCAAAAAGAATGAAAGAGGACCCTTATCTTACACCTTTTACAAAAATCAACTCAAGATGGATCAAAGACCTAAATAAAAGAACCAGGACCATAAAATTCCTAGAAGAAAATGTAGGGAAGCATGTTCGAGATCTTCTGGTAGGCAATGGTTTCATAAACTTTTTTTTTTTAAGATTTTTATTTATTTTATTTATTTATCCCCCCCTTGCTGCTTGTGCTGCTGTGTCCATTCACTGCGTGTCTTCTCTGTGTCTGCTTATCTCCCCCTTGCTGTGAGGTCTTGCCGCATCAGCCCATGGCGCCGCACGAGCCAGAAGCGAACCCGGGGCCTCTCATATGGCAAACGGGTGCGCTATCCATTGCGCCACACCCGCTTCCTGCCGTGAGGTTGCTGCATCAGCCCACCGCACCGCTCAGGCCGGCGTGCCCTCACAAGGAGGCCTTGGGACGCGAACCCTGGCCTCCCATATGGTAAACGGGGGCTCTATCCACTGAGCCACACCCGCTTCCCTGGTTTCATAAACTTTACACACAAAGCATAAGCAACAAAAAAGATAAATTAGATAAATGGGACCTCCTCAAAATTAAAAACTTTTGTTCTTCAAAGGAGTTTTCAAGAAAGTGAAAAGGGAACCTACCCAATGGGAGAAAATATTTGGAAACCATTTATCTGATAAAGGTCTGATATCCTACATATATAAATATTCTACAATTCAACAATAAAAAGACAACCCAATTTTAAAATGGGCAAAGATTTAAATAGACATTTTTCCAATTAGGAAATACAAAATGGCTAAAAAGCACATGAAAAGATGTTCAATATCACTAGCTATTAGGGAAATGCACATCAAAACCACAATGATATCATTTCATACCTACTAGACTGACCACCTTTAAAAAAAAAAACAAAATACCACAAATGTTGGAGAGGATGTGGCGAAACTGGCACACTCATTCACTGCTGGTGGGTGTGTAGAATGGTGCAGCTGCTGGGGAAGACAGTTTGGTGGTTGTATTAGTCAGTCAAAGGGGTGCTAATGTGAAATACCAAAAATGGGTTGGTCTTTATAAAGGGTATTTATTTGGGGTAGAAGTCCACAGTTACCAGGCCATAAAGCAAAAGTTTCTTCCCTCACCAAAGTCGACTGTCACGTGTTGGAGCAAGACAGCTGCCGGCGTTTGCCAGGGTTCAGGCTTCTTGAGTTCCTCTCTTCCCGGGGGCTGCGTTTCTCTCCGGGCTTAGCTCCTGTTTCCTTCACAAAGTCAGCTGTAGGCGATCAGGCAAATAGTTCGCTTCTCTTCTCCTGGGGCCTTCTTTCCAACATCAAAGCTGCTTCTTGAAAGACTGCTTCTTCTGTCCTTTGCCTTGCTTTTTACATTCGATTCCCCACCCACCAGGGTGTGGGGCTCAACGCCCTACTGACTGACATGGC
>JAQZBX010036324.1:0-24226 GCA_029593785.1 Cabassous unicinctus
GAGTGGGAGAGAGGTGCTCAATCTCCTGCGTCACCTCAGCTCCCTGGTCTGCTGTGTCTCCCACTATCTCTCCTCTGTGTCTCTTTTTGTTGCATCATCTTGCTGCACCAGCTCTCAGCGCAGGCCAGCATTTCTGCGTGGGCCAGCTCTCCACTCGGGCCAGCTTGCCATGCAGGCCAGCTTGCCTTTCACCAGGAGGCCCCTGGACCTCCTATATGGTAGATGGGAGCCCAATCGCTTGAGCCACATCTGTTTCCTGGTAGGTGTTCTTTATCGACATCATCCTGGTGTTCAGGAGTGGTCTTACCCTTAACTAGGGGACAAGCACATCACACCCGATACATGAAGTGGGGACTATTACCTCTAGCAGTTTCAACACCCCAAATGTGCTAGATCCTTCTCCCTACCCCTCCAGGGCCAATAAAAATGCCCTCTCTAGCTCCTTATTCTCTTGGCCTCCAGAAATATGTCAATCCTCAAAACTGTTATTAGTAAGCATTTACAAACTGCATAGCACACTTCTGGATCCTTGGTTACAATGAACTTTCATGAGCAGTATTTTCTTTGATCCCCACAACAAGTCTATGAGGTAACAACAAGGCCATAGGAGCACAGACAGAGTGGGTTCAAATTCCAGTTCTACTACTCACTGCCTGGTAACCCTGGTCAGTTACTTGTTCTCTCTGTGCCTTGCTTACCTCCTCTGTAAGATGGGTATAATAAGATCACCTACCTACCATGAGTTATTGTGGACCTTAAGGTAACATATCTGTAAAATCTCCTAGAATAATGCCTGATACTCAGCAAGGGTTCTAAAAGGGCGGAATTATAATCCACACCCTCTCAATGAGAAAACCAGGTCTCAAAACGTTTAGGTGGCCAGCTCAAGATCACACACCTTAAGTGACAGTGCTGGAATTCAGACCCAGAACTCTCTCAAAAGCCAGGACCACACATAATTTGATCAAGAGAAAACAAAATGAAGGTCTTCTTTATTCCCTCCTTTTACAGAGTATTCCCCTGCTGGAGCTCATTCCTTTCCTTCTCTTCTTTGTCCCCCCAGAAGACTGAAGTTCTGTGGTTTGGCAGGAAAATTGTATATTGGAATCAGTCTGCAGTCCACTCTTCTCTCACTCCTAATCTAGTCCATTGTCTGGGGCCCCATCATTTTGAATCAAATTCTGATAACCCCATTATCTCCTTTCATCTGTTTGGCAAATACTGATTGAATGACCTAGACAAAAAGATATGGTGTCCCCCCGCCCCCCACCACCACCCCACCCCACCCCTGCACAGCAGTTTTGTTAGTCAGGACATTGCTTATCAGAGCAACCAAGTTACCAAAGGAAATTATGGAATGTTCTTCTCTTTTAAAATAGGATAGTTTCTTAGTCAACTGCCTGCCTGACTAGCTTATCCAGAGGACAAGAGAACAAAGACCTGGGAGAGATTCATATCAAGAACTGGGGAGGCTCATCCTTTGCAATTTGATTACTGGTCCAAGCAGAGCCAAGAAGTCCTATCCTCCTTCCCCGTGGTGCCTGCCAGGGTGCCAACATAGCAAGACAGGGAAGTGCACAGGCCTTGGTGATTTAAACGTGATCTGCCTCCCAGCCCTGCCACTCACCAGTTGTACAGACTTGGGTGAGTGGCCAAGCTCTCTCAACCTTGGCCGCCACATGCATTTCTCATGTGGCTGTGGTGAGGAGTAAGGAAATGGGTATGTAAAGGTATGTCAGATACAGGGCCTGACACATAGTAAGTGCTCAACTAATGGTGACTTACAATGTTATGACAGGGCAAAGGCAAACTCTCCTCAGAGGGCTGGGGAATGGTGTGCCTACACAAGCCTGTAAGGATTATGCTTCTAAAGGAGGCCGCAACCCACTACAACACAGTTCCAGAAAAGTCTGAGCCAAGCTTGTGGCTGCTGAGGGGTGGACTGGGCCATCTGCCAGCTGCTAATGCCATCAAGTGGCCAAGTCACTATCATTTGCAAAAGCCTCTAGCTTGTCTCACCACTTCTGCCTTTGCCCCCTTCCATCTATTCTCAACACAGTTGCCAAAGTATAAGTCAGATTATGCCACTCATCTGCCCCAAATCTTCCAGTGTATATCTTTCTCTTGTGGAGTAAGCCATACTTATTAAAAAGAGAGTTGTTGCTAGCCCCAAAAGTGCTTCTTCCTCCAGGCAGACACAGCCTTGCATCAGGGCATGAAGCTTGGTGAGTTCAGGCATCCTTGTACAGTGAACAGCCTGCACAACTGTATCCTGCAATACTGCTTATAATCCCTCACGTGGCCCCATCACCTCTCATGTCATCTCCTATTACTGTTCTCCTCACTCTCTCTGTTTCAAATGCACTTGAAGGTCTTTGAACATCCCAAGCATGCTCTTGCCTCAGGGCCTTTACACTTACTGTCCTCTCTGTCTGGGAGTCTCATCCCTAGATATTCACCACCTTGCTCCCCGACTTCAGTCTGGTCTCTGCTGTAATATCACCTTCCAGTGAGTCTTCCATTCACCTCCTCCACATTTAAAGTTGGGCTTTTCCTCCCCTTGGCACTGCATATTATCCATCCTTGCTTTATATTTTCCGTAGTATTTATCATCATCTAGCATATTTCACTTATTTGTTTTACTTATTTATTTTGTTTATTGCCTGCCTCCCCTCACTGGAATGTCAGTTACATGAATACAGGGAATTTTGACTATCGTTCACTGCTGTATCCCAGTGCCTGGCTTATAATAGCAACTCAGTAAATATTGGGGAAATGAATGAAGAGCCCTGAAGACAAGCCCAATATCCAGGGAAACCTCTGCTCCTGCCTCCTGTCCAGCAGCCTCAATAGTCTTAGCTTTTCCTGGAGCCCTAAGACATCCCTTGTTTGATTGCTTCTCTGGACACAGAAGGGATGGAATCTGCAGCCTTGCCAAGGCTCAGGCTTGGGACTGGCTTTCCCCAGAGGAATCAGAAACCCTGTCCATTGAGCCAGGAGCCCCCAGGAAGAACTTGCACAGAGTAGTGTTCAGTGGACATCCGAGTGATTCAATGACTATGTCCTCCTGTTGCTAAACTGAGTTGCTGGCCACATAACAAAAAAAGCTGGTTCTCTCTCCTGCATGGTATCGAGAAGTGCTGGTTTTAAGTTCTGACCCTGCTTCTCACTCATTGTTGCTGGATATGTGACTCAAGCTCACTGAGTGTCAATTCTCTCATCAGTAAAATGGAGATTATAACTCAGACACTGCTGGAATCACTGGGCTGTTGTGAGGATCAAATAAAGTAATGGATTAGTGTGGCAGAGATGCTGAATCCTCCCCCCAATAGTCAATGTCTCCTTCTTTCATGATAATACAATTGTGAGCTGGGCGCATCCTCCCTCCTGATAAAAGACTACATTTCCCAGCCTCCTTTGCAGCTAGAAGTGGCCATGTGACTAAGTTCTAGCCAATGGGATGTAGGCTGAAGTGATGTGGTCATTTCAAGGTCATGTTCTTAGAGTGAAGGCTGTGCCCTCCTGACCTTCCCCCTTCCTGAGGACCGGAAAGCAGACAAGGTAGTGAACCATCCTAGCCCATTCAGAGGAAGCATAACCTGGGCCCCCAGCACTAAACAAAGCAGAGCCAATCTACAAGCTCAGACTTGTATATGAGAGGGAAACAACATTTATCTTGCTGTAGCACTGTTATTTTAGGTTTCTTTCACACGCAGCTGAAACCATATCCTTCTTTCTCTGTTAATACAAAGAGCATTAATTGAGCATCTATTGTGTGCCAGGCAAATAGGTGCTGAGGCAAAGCTGTTCCTTTCCCTTGGAGAACTTGCAGGAGGACGTGCCACATAGAAGTCATTAAAACATAAAGTAGTAAGAGCTCTAATGGAGGGACAACCCAGTGCTAGGGGACTCCAGCGGAAAGTGCACAGTTTTGTAAGCTCTACCTCCTACGCACTAGCACTGTTCTAGATGTTGGGGACACAACAGCGAACAAGACAGAAGCAAGTCCCTGCCCTCGGGGAGCTTGCATGCCTCATAAGCACGTCATTTTTTAATGGAATAAACAAGATAACTTGGTAGAGGGTTAAGTGTTAGAGAGGCTCTGAAGTGAATTATTTCTAACTTTGTGGGGAAGGAGGTGCCTACTTCAGACTGGATGGTCCTGGAAACCCTGGTGACATTTAAGCTGGGGCCTGGGTGGAACAGAAATGGGAGAAGAGCATTTTGTGCTGAGGGCAAAGGCCCTGACATGGGATGAACTCAGTGTGGCTGGAGTAGAGTGAGTGAGAAGAGAGACAAGGTCAGCGGGCGGGCAGGCCAGGCATGCAGCCCTGTGGGGCACGGGAAGCAGTTTGGATTTTTCTCTGAGTATGTTTGGAAGGCACGAGAGGTCTTTAAGAAGGGCAGTGAGAGGACGGGATTCATGTTTTAAACTGACCACTCTGGCTCCTCTGTGGCCAATGAACTGTGTGGAGAAGAGTGGAAAAAGGAGACTGGTTGGGAGGCCGACTGCATGCTGGAAGAGGAGCTGCTGGTGTGGACAGTGCTGGCAGCAGGGAGGAGGGGTCAGAGGTGAGATCTATTTGGGGAGCAGAGTTGGCAAAATTTGATAGAACAGATGAGGATGTGGTGCAACAATGAAAATAATCAAAATATAAGTCTTAAATTTTTCACCTGAGCTGAAAGCATATCCTAGTGTTTGTAACTAGCCGAGCTATTATATGGGTATGACAGTGGTCGTAAAGGAAAGTCTAAGGACATGTATATTACTAGAGGGAAAGCTAAAGAATGTAACATGGGACTGTATAGCATAGTGAAACCTCATGTGAAATAAGAATATGGGTAATGTTGCAAATATAACACTGTTTTTACAAAATATAAATACAAATAAACTAGAGAGACAGAACACAGAATAGCAGCTATGTACGGTAGGGGAAGCATAGAGAGACTGAGAGGTGATGAGGTTTTTGGGTTTGTTTTTTTGTTTATTATTATTATTATTAGAATAATGATTGAAGTGATGAATGCACAACTATGTGATTATACCAGATACCATTGATTGTACATTTTGGATGGATTTATGCTTTATTAATATGTATCAGTAAAATTGATTTGTTAAAAATTTAATAAAAGCATGTAATGGGGCAAAAAAAATTTTTTGACCTGAACATCTAGCTGGGTGATCACCCCACTCACTGGAATAAAGAAGATAGGAAAGAAGGGACACTTTTGGACTGGTGGTTGTGTCAAGAGTCCTGATATTTACTGGATAGAAGAGCTGCCCTCTGAACGGGCTAGAAAGCCTGTGGCGGATTCTGTCCCTCCCTGCCAGAGCCCTCCCAGCTCCCCAACAGCCACAGCGCTTCCCACAGACCGGGTGACCCCAGCACTCTGGCTCCCCCAGACTGAGCTTCTCCTTGCTCCCTGGCAGCCACCTGGCCATTTCTCAATACTTCCAGCCTTGCCGCTGCCCCAGTGCAGGGGCTGTTGCTGTGCCCCCAGCATGGATTATTCTTCCACCAGATACCTCCTGGCTTGCTCCTTCACCACCTTGAGTTCTTTGGTCAAATGCCACCTCCTCAAGGAAATCTATCCTGGCCACACCACTCTTTGGCAAATTGCAGAACTACACCCTTCCCTTTGCCAGCACACCCCATTCCTCTCTCCAGCTTTGTTTTTCTCAAGTGCTTGCCACATTCAAATATACTAACACTTTACTAATCTGTTTACATACTGTCTGTCTCCTCCTACTTGAATGTAAACCTCACAATTTTTGTCTGTGTTGTTCATTGCTGTATCCTCAGAGCCTAGAACCATGCCTGCCACATAGTAGGTGCTCAATAAAAATATGTTGATTAAGTAAATTTAAGTGCATTATGTTGTCTGTCTTTTATCAAGGAATCATTTTTCAATATTTATTTGTTTTTAATAGGAGGTAAGGAAGACGAAGTCCAGGTCAGAGACAAAGAAGTAATCATTAAGATAGAGTGGTGAAGAGATTAGAATATAAAAAAACTGGGCTGTGAAGGACGCATGGGCCACATGCTAGAACTGGACCACAAATTTGGCTCTGCAGACAATGTAAAGAAAAAAACCTGTTTTATGCCCTTTGATCCTGACAAAATCTGTGTGACAATCAAACTAGAACAAGAGATCATCATTGTTCCCCTTTTACATGTAAGGGAAGCTTGGCTCTGAAAAGTCCAATGACTTACCATAGGTCATGCCTCAAGTGTGGCCAGAAGTTTCAGCAGCATTGGCCAAGCCAAGTATAGGAGTAGAGAAGCAGGTTCCTGTAGGGCCCTCTGGGTCTCCCTTAGAAAATACAATTCTTCCCACACAGGAGGACAAGGCACTGGCAGGGCCAGTCAACAGAAGTCCTCAGGAGAGCACCTGTGAGTTTAACCCCTCACAAAAGCTTCTGGCTTCTGGCTTCTGTCATATATTCTCTCGTGAGCAATCTCAGAA
The DNA here is from genome assembly GCA_029593785.1 of Cabassous unicinctus. Taxonomy (NCBI): domain Eukaryota; kingdom Metazoa; phylum Chordata; class Mammalia; order Cingulata; family Chlamyphoridae; genus Cabassous; species Cabassous unicinctus. Next base: position 6,469 of record JAQZBX010036324.1, read on the forward strand.
TTACTATGCTAACAGTTTTAGGAAAAGAATTTCAAACTCAAACAGTATGAAACACCAAGAGAAGCTGAGCAGGTAGATGTTCTATTATCAGATCTTCCCTGCACCTCCATTTCCTTAGAGGGAAGGAATGTGGCTTAGTGTGTTGGGAACCAGCTCCCCCCGCCTTCTTACCAACTATGTGGTGTTGGGCAGTGACTTCATTTCCCTGGACTCTTGTGCCTGCACCCATAAGTGGGACATTAACACTAGCTCCTGTGTGGGATCCTGAGGAGACATTCTCACAAGGATATTGAAAGGGTTAAATGAGGTGATCCATGGCAAGTGCTTAGAAGATTCATTTAGGATCAACCCAGACAGGGGATGAGAAAGCACTTTATAAACGTAAGGTGGTCAAGGCAGCGAGAAACACAAAAGCACTCTGCTTTTCTCTCATTTTACCATAATGCTGGTAGGATTCCCCCTCGCAATGACAATTACCTAAGACAGGGAGAGGAGAAAACAAGGATCTGGTTTCCATCCCATCCCCTGCCCTATCCTCCCTTTCCCCAATCTTAGTAAGCCCATTAGAAGTCACCCTTCCCTGCCTCACCAGCTTACCGGGATGTGACCAGCCCCTCTGCTGTGCTCTCCACAGCGGACAAGCCAGCAAGCAGCAGCAGCCTGGGAAGTAGAAGGGATGGTGCCCCATCCCCGGAGAGGATGGCTCACTGTGCTCAGTATGTTTCACCTCAGGCCAATCCTCTGAACCCCAATTCTCACAAACCCAGCAGAAGGCTTTTTCTCAGGCACATCAAGTCCCATCATCCCAATTCCAGATAAAAAGGAAGTCTGAGCCTCAGTGACAGAAATAAATGGTCCATTGTGCAAGCAACATGCACCCAAATGTTTGTCTTATGGGATTTCAGAGGAACAGCCTCTATGAGACAATTACTAATGCATCACATTTATTAAGCACTAACTGTGTGCTGAGAGAGCTCATGGCAATCTTCAAAGAATCCAGTGAGATAAAAACAATATTGCTAGAGTGACCAACTCGTCGTGTTTTGCCTGGGCTTTCCTGGTTTTATCCCTGAAAGTTGCACATCCAGGAGGCCTCTTGGTCCCAGGTAAACCAGGATAGTTGGCCACCTTACTATCACTGCAATTTAACGGTTGAGAAACCCAAGGCTTAATGAAAATAAATAACTTGCCCACATCTATAAAGCAAGTGATATGGAGAAAATTTGGACTCTGGCGGTCTGGGGTTGGAACCCCCACTTGTAACCTCATATTCTCTTCAGAGATGAAAGAAGGTCATTCTCCTTGTGCCTTCAAAAAACTAACCTTGCACTGGCCTGGTTAGGTCACCCAGCCAAACAATTTTACCTGAACATGACTCAGCATGCTTTTCTCATACCCACATCCACTTGTAATATATCAGCACATAAAGATCAGATCTTAAACGAACACAGATTTGAAAGGCCCTGTTATTCATGAGAAATAAAGCTATGAGTAACCTCTGTGTGGGATCCTAAGCAGATAAGGAATCTTCTAGCCATCAATACAGGACCCTAGACCTTGGTTTGGCTCTGACATTTGGTAAGCATTTACTATATTCTAAAAGAGCACAAGCACACAAAAGTTCATAGCAACACTATTCACAATAGCTAAAAGATGGAAGCAACCCAAGCCCATCAGCAGATAAGTGGATAAACAAATGTGGTGTACACAGGCAATGGAATACTGTTCAGCCATCAAAAGGAATGAAGTACTAATCCATACTACACTGTAGATGAACCTCAAAAACATTATGCTAAGTGAAAGACGCCAGACACAAAAGGTCACATACTGTATGAGTCCACTTAAATGAAATGTCCAGAAAAGGTAAATCCATAGAGACAGAGAGCAGACTGGTGTTTGCCAGGGGCTGGGAGACTGAGAGAATGGAGAGTAATTCCTTAATGAGCATGAGGTTTCACTTTGGAGTGTTGAAAAGGTTTTGGTCCTAGATAGAGGTGGTAGTTGCACAATCCTGTGAATGTACTAAATGTCACTGAATTACTCACTTTAAAATGGTTAATTTTAGGGAAGTGGCTGTGGCTCAATTGGTTGGGCTCCCATCTACCATATGGGAGGCCCTGGGTTTGGTTCCTGGGGCCTCCTGGTGAAGGCAAGCTGGCCCGTGCAGCGCGGTGAGCCGGTGCAGCAAGATGACACAACAAAGGGAGACAACCAGATACAGAAAAATGCAAAGTAAATGCACACAGAAAGCACAAGCTGTAAGGGCAGGATAAATAAATAAAAGTAAATCTTTAAAAATAAAATAAAATAAAATGGTTAATTTTATGTTATGCAGATTTCACCTAAATAAAAAAGCACATACGTAACACATATATGTATTCATGTAATCCTCACAAAAACCCTGTAAGATAGCTACTTATCATAGATACAATATTATTATTATACCACCGATATATATCTACCGCATATCTATATACAACTGACACAGTATTACGATTCCCCTGGGAAAACTGAGCCCAGAGAGGGTAAGGGACCTAACCGAAGTCTCACAGGTATTAGAACTTGAAGCCAGAGTCAGGTTGATTCCAAAGCCTGGTCTCTTCTGGACCACCGGCCGCCCTGCTTCTCAGAGTGGCAAGTAGCTTTGAGCTGCTGTGGACCCTTGGAGAACAAAGGGTTAGACGAAGGTAAATTAAAGAAGAGAAGAACTGGAAGAGGGGAAAGGGGCAAAGCAGAAAGGTCCCTCTCTTTAGAGTCCCAGCTTGGCACCAGCAAAACTCAGTATCAATCCTTTTGGATTCTGGTACTTTTGTCCTCTCGTATGACTGAGCTACGCAGAGGTTTTCTCTTTCCTCCTCTTGACTTCTTGTATCGGGAAGCAGCCAAGAACCACAGATGAGGTGTGATATGGGGTGAAGGGCGAGGTTTGGGTGAAGAATTAGAATACCACAGAATGCTAGAAAAAAGACCCTACTATTCCTATTTCTTTATCCTTCTTCCTTATCATGCCTTAAGTCTTTGACTCAGCAACGCAGTGCTTGAGTGACGTGAATGCACACATATTTTGAAAGATGTACCTATTTCAGAGAGTTCCATCTCAGAAGACTTGAATATCGGTGTCGTTCAGCCTGTGGGGAGGGGTGGGGGCGACTGGTGGGTGGATAGAGATGGCAGGCTGGAAGTGAGGGTGGCAGAGTGATACAATAATAGGTCTAACGGCTTCAACATTTAAAAGTTTAGCAGCGCTTATTGAGCACTGCAGACATGCCTGCAGTGGGAGGCTTTTAAGATACCCACGTTGACAGGTTTGACAGACTCTGCCCATTTTGAGCTGCGCTGGTTGGTTTCCTCTACAAAGCTTGTTAGCGCCTCCTCGTTTTCAGTGTCTTTTGCCGCCTTAGAGCAGCAATGTATCTGACTCCAGGGAGCGCAGCCCCCATCCCGAGTTAGGGCACTCAGGAATATTTGTCTTCTTGGAGCCTGCCTAGGGAGTGACTTTTCAGTCCACGAAGTTGTTAAAGAGCTTTAAAGGAGCAAAGCGTCTTCACGGACTCTCTTCTCCGTAGCCCAAAGCAATTGTACCCAAAGGCAAGGGCTGCATTTAAGGCCTGGGCTGCAGCCTTAATGCCAGAGAGAGCATTTAAGGGCTAAGAATGTTGACTCTGTCCTCGCTGTTTGTCCCAGGAAAGAACCAACCCGGTATTTCTGGCTGCGTCAGTTGGGTCATGCCAGCTGTCCCACTCATTGGCACCCGGGGGGAGAGATCTGAATATGCCCAGAATCCAATTGTCATGTTGTTAATCAGCTTAGGAAGTATGAGTAAGAACTGGCTGTGGACGAAGATCAAACAGGCCAAAGGGAATGTTGACAAATTTATCAGCTCCCCAAGTTGGTGCTGTTTCTATTGGTATCAAAACACCAAGGATTAATTTAATAAGCTACTAAAGTAACATCTGGGGGGAAATTATATTCAGCTGTATGAGATAAAGACCACTGTATAAGTATTTTCTTCAGACACCCTCTGTGTTTTTCCTTTTGAAGGGCTTTCTTGTGCCTGGTGTTTTAAATATAGTTTTAAAACACAAGAATAAAACCTTTTTTGAAAAAGAAAGATGAAAAGAAATTAAATGGAATGGCAACAGATGTGCATGTGGAAAAATAAAATAAAATGGGGAGTGTGGATGCATGGATAATAAATGGGGAAATGGTCCTCTGGGTGGTGTCTAGACGTTTTCTCTTGAACCTTCATATGAACTGTTCCGAGTAGTGGTTGAAAGTTCAGGCTGTGGAGGCAAACTGTCTAGATTCAAATCCCACTCTGCCACTTATTCGCTGTGTGACTTTGAGCAAGTCCCCAACCTTTCTGTGTCTCGTTTTTCTCCTTGGTGAAAACAGGATATACTGCTATGCACTACTTGAAAACTGATTGCTATGGAGGGCAAATGAGTTAGTATGTCCACCGTACACATGGAACAATTCCTGGCCCAGCACACAGCCAACACGGGGCTGCTGCATTATGTTTTCATTGTTTTAACCATATAAAAAAGAATAAATGAAGCATTTCTTCAGGGAAAGCTTGATTTCCCCTCTGAACACCCATTGGAACTGCCTAGTTGGGTCCATTCAGCTGTGAAATATATAATTAATGTTCCCTTCTGGGAATAGGCTACCACTTCAAATATGTTTGGGCTGAAATATAAAAATATCCACAGTGTTGTTCTAACCTTTCCTGTGATGGTTTAAATGGTAATTGCTTTCCAGATAATTGCATTTTTAGTCTCCAACACTGCCGCAGGAAAGCTTGCACAGATTTCAATGAGGATGATAGACAGGGAAGGGCTTTAAGTAGCCTGCTGTTAATCCCTGTGCTGCCAGCAGGAAGGCACCCACATAAAACCTGATCATAATAATACCAGCAATAACTACTCTTTGCTAGGGCCCTTCTGTGTTCAGTGCCTTATATACATATCTCTATGCATACCTCTAATCTTCCTATCAGCTCTAGGAGGCAGATGCTACTAGCCCCATTTGACAGATGAGGAAATGGGTCCAGAGTTGTTAAGTGACACCAAAGTACCTGAAGCAGGTCCAAGCTCAACTGGTCCCAGAATTGGTGCTCTTTCCAGTCCAGAGGGCTGCCCAACTAGCCCTTGGTCCTTATCCTTAAAATTTCTGAAAAGGAAAGCAATGCATTCCAGAAACTTGCCATCTGCCAGAAAGCTCTTCTCGATATCTACTGTAAATCTCATTCATTACAGCTGATATCCTCCCCCTGCACACTTGTCACCATCTCACTCCCCCACTGGTGAGCTCGTAGAATTTTCACCTTAACCCAGAGGTTCTCCACCAGGGGACATTTTGCCACCCAGGGAACGTTCTCCCGTGTCTGAAAACATTTTTGGTGTGACAACTGGAGAAGGGGATGCTACTGGCATCTAGTGAGTACAGGCCAGGGAGGGTGCTAAACCTATTCCTACAATGCAAAGGACAGCCACCCACAACAAAGAATGATCTGCCCCAAAATGTCAATAGAGCTGAGGCTGAGAAACCCTGAAAACAGAACTCTTGATTTCTGTGCCCTTAAGTCTTCCATTCTCAGTAAGAGGCACCAAACTTAAGAATATGGCCTTGATTTGTCCATGTTTCTCACCCTGTTTTTCACATATATTTTGGCCATCACTATTAAAGGAAAATAGCTTAATTTGGTGATATTTGACTCATATTTCAGCACCTGTGATGGTTGAATTAACTCACCATATGCCCATTCTGTCAATCAACAAAGGTTCGTTCAGAGCCCACCAAGAGTTCAACAACCCTATCAGCTGTGGCTGTAACCTTGCAGAGTCTCCTAACTTTTCAAACTTTTATGCAGAAAAAGTTTATCACCAACAGGCATCTGATCCGATAGTATTTAAAAGATTTTGCAAAAACACTAAAACAAAGAAAGATTAAGGTTGAAACAAACTTTCAATGGCATAAAGTGGAAATAAAACTAGCTAAAGGAGAAACGAAAGGAAATATTCAATTCATAAATATTTATAAAAAACTCCATGTCTGTCCAACTGCATGGGGTGATGGAGTCTGCTGGGTCCTTGTCTTCAGCTTGCTAAGAGTCTGCTCAAGCCAGTATGTGTAGAAGGAGGAGAGGGATTATTTAAACAAACTGCCAGAAATCTTGAGTCCAGTTGAGTGCCGCTTGCCCATTGACCTCAAAGAAGGCCTGCACCTCTCCCAAAGGTGCTGCGATCAAATCCATAGAGAACCCAGTGTGACAAAGGTTGTTCACAAAAAAAGGAAGCGAGTGCTTCAGGGACGTGGCTTTCATTTTCCTGAGAAAGGCACCTTTGAGCCCTGACATCATCCATTGGGCTTATATCATTCCTGTGCACCTAGATGGCCAAGGGGAGCACTCCCACATCCAGACCCCACCTGGCGACACACCTGAGGGGGCAGGAAGGCCTGGCACCCAACTCTGCCCAGTCAACCTTTTTGATTCTGCTTCCAGAGAGGGAGCTGTTTCTCTGGACTCAACATTTTCCTTCAACTCTGTAGATGAGGAGTCACAGGTTAAAACCCTGGGCTAAGTGACCTTGGACAAGTCATACCAACACCTCTTCCAGCCTCATTGTTCTCATCTGTAAAATGAAGACAGTAATAATATCGACTTCATAGCATTCTCGTAAGGCTTAAATGAGTGATCACATGTAAAGGACTTAAAATGGTACTTTATGTAAGTGTTAGCTATAATTTATTATTATTACTATTACTATTCTTAAAATTTTAGCATCAGATCCTGGCACATAACAGACACTCAGTGAATATTAGCTATTATAATTTAGGCCTAGGGAAGCGGGTGTGGCGCAATGGATAGAGCACCCGTTTACCATATGAGAGGCCCCGGGTTCGCTTCCCGGAGCCTCCTTGTGAGGGCAGGCCTGCTCACGTGGCGCCGTGGGCTGATGCGGCAAGACCTCACAGCAAGGGGGAGATAAGCAGACACAGAGAAGACACGCAGCGAATGGACACAGCAGCACAAGCAGCAAGGGGGGGATAAATAAATAAAATAAATAAATCTTTAAAAAATAAATAAGTAAATAAATAAATAAATAAATAAATAAATTTAGGCCTAGGTTAGACCTAAAAATCTTTGGTGATCTTTTAAAACCCTGAGATTCTAGGATTTACCAAAAAGTTACATATAACAATTCGAAAGAAATAGACATAGGAAAAAAGAAAATTTCATATGTTCAAAAGAAGCAATAAACATTATTTGCCAGGTACTTTGCGAAGCGCTGAAGAGGTGATGGTGAATGAGACATCATTCCTGCCTGCGAGAAGATTATCTAGTAATTCTTGGCAGTTTTAGGGCACACACCTCCCTTGAAATTTTGACAAATTCTATTGGCCCTTTAATTATGAAACCAAGGAAGTGGCCTAGTTCTTGGCAATGTTTTCCTTTGGCTCTGTTACATCACAACTTATTGGAATCATGATTATACCCAGACAGTCAACTGGGAGTGACCTGTGAACTTCCTCTGGCTTGGTGACCACGCCTACCTCCTCTGTGATGGTTATCTGGTTATCTAGCAGCAAACAAAAGCTTTTGATAGCCCTGGGAGTGTGTGCTAGATCTGGGGAGGATCATGCAACAGCAGGAGATAGAAAGATAAGAAGAAATGCACTGTGCTCCTTGCTTTAAAAAAAAAAAGTGCCAAAGATAAGACAACTAGAGAAAGATACGTGACCAGGGATCTCTACTGTAACTCCTCTTTTGATTATAAAATTTGGTTTTCTTATTGAGTCTATTCCAAAGGCTCCCCCATAACCATATGCTCTGTAATTTAACCGCTTCCTGCCTGTGGACCAACCTACACCTGACTTCAAGAGGGCCAGCAGTAGGTTGAATTGAAGGCAGATGGGGCAGCTCTCCTTGTCCCATTTCCCATGTCGTGAGGATGTTTGGGGATTGAGGCAGCTAGCATCCCATTCCCACCTCCCACTGAACCAGCACCTTCGAGCTGAAGACTGACCACAAATTGGCCTAGTAGACAGTGCAATTCAGCAGACGTGGTGAAGCCTCCCGACTCTGAATCACCTGAATTCACCCACACACCTGAGCGCACACCTGAGACAGCCCGCCACAACCTGGAGCCTCTTCCAGCCTATCTCCAGCTACTTGCCACTCTGCACCCTACCCCCGTGTCTTTGCCCACAATGTTCCCTCTGCTGGAAATCCTCTTCTCCTTCCTTCAAACTTTAGTACCTGAGTATTTTTCTAGAACAAAACAGGATCTTATCTTCCCCTTGCTGCCTTTTCTAATGCCCCAGGGCTCAATTAACAGTCCAGTATCATGTACATACACAACATTTTTGCCAGTAGAGTTTGAGCTCCTGGAGGGCTAGAGATGTGCTTGATTTATTTTTGTAATTTCTGGTACATGGGAAGCTCTCAATAAATGTGAAATGAATGGAAAATGGAATGAATAAATAAATGACACCAGCCTGAAATTCCCAATTAAAGTTACTCTTCTATAGGGTCGTAGAAGGACTTTAGAGATCATTTTTCCAACACAGCTTTGCTCCTAACTAGCTCTGTGGCCTTGGGTAGGTTATTTAACCTCTCTGTGCCTCTGTTTCTTCATCTGTAAAATGCAGCTAGTGATAGAATGATGTATCTCCTTCCTAAAGTGGCCACATGAGTTAGTGTATGAACTTACTTAGATCAGGGCCTGGCATATAATCAGGGCTCAGAGAATGTCAGTGCTTATTACCAGCGTTGCAGGGACACTGCCCAGATCCCCTCAGTGCTGCCACCCCCCTATCCCTTTCCTCTGTGACTGTTGGCTACTAATGACCCCACCTGCACCCCTTTCTTAGGAGAGTTGTCTTTGGCCAAAGGGATGGGCCTCTCCCAGGAGATTACCCCATACCTACCCTCCTGGCCACAAGGGGCAGCTCGTAGCCAATGACTGACTGGCATGGGGTACCCAAGGCTGCCCCCTCCCCCTGGTCAACTTCGTGGTGCAATCTGTGTTCTAGAGCTCCCTGGAGGAGAGGCTGAAGCTGGTCTCCTGTGAGAGCACATCCTAATGCAGCATTCGTCCCTTGCTCCGTCTTGCTTCCCTCACAACACTTTTCCTGGGAGCAACCCCTCTCTCCAATAAATCACTTGAATGAGATTTCCATCTCAGGCTCTGTTTCCAGAAGACCCAGCATGGTGAACTGATTTGTCCAAGTCCCAAGTTTAGGAACAGAACTATTTTGAGGTCAGGCAGTGACTGGGCATTATTTTGTCATTTTAGAGGAATGCAGGTTCCTAAGAGTCCCTGGGAAGCCTTTTCAAAGAAATAACATTTGAATAAATTAGCTAATAATCAGCTTAAAAGCCTCAAGAAGTCTTGAGGTACTTGACATGGGTACGGAAAGTCGGATAAGGCAAATAAGAATCATTGGGAAAGGCGAACATGGCAATTACAAGCCTTTTGTATCTGCGAAGGGTTGAGGGCAGCGTTGGTGGAAGCCCAGTCACCTGAGATGAGGCCTGAGGGGTCCAGGCCCAGAGGGGGGCCCCAGGGCCAGTGCCACAGGTGAGAGTGGCAGCATGGGGAAGGACCACATCCCTGCTTCCCTCAGCCAAGCTGCAGGTCCTGTCTGTGCCAGACACCCCTAGCCTCAAAAGTCTTCCAAGTCCAAGTCCTTTCCGAGGAGCAGTGCTCTTCCCCACCCACCCCACCCCCAGCCTCAAGTCATTTCTACTTCCCAGGACTCACTCGCGGTGGTTATCATATCCTGCCCTAGTCGGGTCGCCTATCACACTAGCCTTCGAGGTCACTGAGGACAGGACTGGACTGAGGACTTGGATGTTTACTCTTGCCCATAAGGAACTGCCGCAGTGAGGGGGAATAGGGGGAGAGAAAGCGACAGACGCTTCTGTTTGGCGATGCGAGGTAGGTATCCTTGTCACACTTTTCCTTATGAGGTAAGGCCGGGAGACTTTGAACTACCTCATGATCACACAGCTGCTGTGACTGACAAGGCGGGATTCAAATCCAAGTTGGTCCAACCCCTAAGTTGGACCAAGAAAAGGCAAATCTCCTTCAGGAGAGTCATTAAAGGCATTTGATGTAATTAGATGGATATTCTAATGCAGGGGTTCTTAACCTTTTTTTGTTCCATGGACCCCTTTGCCAGTCAGGTGAAAACCATGGACCCCTTACTAAGTCCACACTATGCTGTGTATATTTAATAAATACATCACACCTGCACCAACATGTCCTCACAAGAATAACGTTTTGTTTGTTTTTTTTTTCATTTAAATTCAAGCTCACAGACCTCTTGTTAAGAACTGCTGTTATAGGACAAGATTCTGGTAGGAAAGCTTTGCAGAGTCTAGAGCAGGGGTTCTATTTTTTATTTTTAATGTGAAAGGATTTTTTCCTGCTTATAAAAATAACATACACTTGTAAAAAAATAAATAAAACAGAAGTGTATACAACAGGAAATATCAGTGCCCAGTATTCCCTCCCACTCTCTGCAATAACTTCTATTAACAGTCTGACTATTCTTTCAGGCATATTTTTCATTAGACATATTAGATAGATAGATAAATAGACAACAGATAGATAACATACAAATAGATCTGCAACTATTTCCCATTTTTTCTTCTTTTAGATATTTTTCCAATTATTTCATTCCATTTAACATCTAAAATGTATGTAACTAATCAATAAATATTTATTGTGCACCTACTATGTACCAGATAGCATGCTAGATGCTGGAGATAAAGCAGGTGATTCTTGATAGAATTTTAGTTTCTATTTTTTTCTATAACTAACCATATTATAATAAACATCTTTTCACATATGTCATTGGGATAACTTGTCCAAGAATTTCTAGAAATTCTAGAAAAACCTGGAAGGTGAATTAATGGTCAAAGCATATGCCCATTACAAATTTGAAAGTTATTGTCAAGTTGCTACCAGCAATGTATGAGATATGTTTACACACCTTAGTAACATCTTAGTCAACAATAAATATCACTCTTTTCATTCTTTGCCAATCTGATAGATGAAAATTTACACGGTGTTTGTAAAATTTACTTTTTAAAATTACTTTTATGATCGCAATTTTCATATATTAAATAGCTACCTGAATTTTTTCTTCAGTGAATTGTCTGTTATACGTTTTCTACTTTTAAAAAAAATCAGTATCTCATTGATTTTGGGGGACTCTTTACATGTCATGAACCACATATCCTTTGTCAAGTATGTTGCAAATATTTCTCTCCAGTTTTATTATTTTTCAAACTTCTTGAGGGTAGCCTTTCTTGAATAGAAGTTTGAATTTTTATATAGTCAAATTTATTTTTATCTTTTAAGGTCTCTGATTTTTCATCTCATGATTGGAAAGATTTCTTATTCATGGATTAGCAGGTAGATCAAGAGTTTTGATTTCTGGGAATTAATTCTATTATATGTGGAGCATTTTGCTGCATTTATTTGGCAAATATTCTTTGTGAGGTAAGCTATTTCAACAACTCTGTAATTACAATTTATTACTAAACCAAATAATGGAAAAAATTATTATGGAAACATGAATACAAAGAACTACAATCAAATAAAAGTGGGTATTTAATGAATTGTTTTAAAATAAGTATGTTTTCTAATTACAGAAGTAATACATATTTATTATAATTCTTTAGGAAATTCCACAATAGCACAAGGAACAAAAATTTCCCTCATAATCATATCCCCCTGACTAACCACAGTTTATATTTATCTGATTTCCTTTCCATCTTTTTCTAGTCTCAGGTACTTTATGTTTTTAATAAAATTGAATTCATACAGTCCTGGGACATGCTTTTTTCCTAGAAATCAATTTGTGTATTTGGGAGAAGGCTGAGTACCTATTGTGTACTCCAATACACAGCCTATGACTAATGAATTTATCAGTATTTGTTTCCTAAGAGTCCTTTAAGATAATGTGGTAGACACCCAAACACTCTTCTTTGAAAAAAAATCTCTTCATCCTTTGATCTTTTATCATCTCACCTGCTTCCCCCCCACCCCCAGCCCCAGCTGCGTTTGTAGGCAATCATTGAGCTGTGCTATCTTGGAGAGGTTTTATTTCCGTCTGTTCCCCTCCCCCATTATCACTATATCTTCCTTGAAAACCATCATTTTAACTACACTTCCGAGTGCCATTTCAATGGAATACAGAAACAGCATTTGCTTTGTGCAAATCCTTGAAGTTTTGTATAAATCCAAAACTACCCTATTTTCCTGTGGATTTCTATCCCATCACAATATCAGAGATACCCCTCATTTCTGATGGATCTCTAACTTCTCGGGGCTGCCTTCTGAGAAGTTGGTTCTGAATTTCTGTCACACCACAGTGGCCCTCCAGGTTCTGACACATCTAAAAACATTTGTTGAGCCGGAACAGCCAGATGAGCTGAACTGAGCCCAGTGGTCGGTGCACCCACTGACGATGCAGCTAGATGGCGCTCACATCCACAATTTTTGAGGTATTATGAAGCGCTGTTAAAGATGTTTTTTATTAGTCTCCAGTCTTGAGGGGATTACAGCCTGGGGGGCAGAAGGAGTAATACTACTTAGGCACATTAAGTTACTGAAGAGAAATTATAATGTGTGCATTTTTTCAAATACAGCTCACCTATATTGAGCACCGCATGTCAGCTGCTGTTGTATGAACTCCCCTCCAAGCAGCCCTAAGAGGACAGTACTCTTAAATTCCCCTTTTACAAATGAGGCACTAACAGATTTAGATTCAGTAATTTATCCAAGGTCTCCGAGGCACAAGCGGAAGTCAAGCACAGGCGGCTTGCCCCAAAGCCTGCACTTAATCCCAACGTACGGGCAATTGTAATCACACTGTACAAGAAAATGGCTAGGAAGATGGACATCAAATTCTTTTTCTTTTTCTTTTTTATTATGGTAACATACATAACATAAAATTTACCGTTTTAACCACTTTTAAGTGTACAACTCAGTCACATAATATAATTAATTACATTATAGTCACAATATTGTGCTACCATCACCACCATCCATTACCAAAACTTGTCCATCACCCCAATCAGAAACTCTGTACCCAGAAGGGAGTAACTTCCTATTCCTCCTCCTTTCAGCCCCTGGCAACCTCCAATCTACTTTCTGTTTGCCTAGTCTAGATATTTCATGTAAGTAGGATCATACAATATTTGTCCTTTTGTGTCTGGCTTATTTCACTCAGCATAATGTGCATAATGCATGTTGTAGCACACATGGACATCAAATTCTTAACATGGTTAGCCATGGGGAGCAAGGAGTATCTGGGACTTCACTGTTTTTTACACAAATGTTTATACTATTGAAAATTATTCCCTCAAGCATAAACTATTATGGTTACTTTTTAAATTCAACAATTTGTATAAGAATAATATAAGAAGAGTATAAGAAATTGCTCAACTGTGGCCAAGGGCAGATTCAGGTTGCATGGGTCTTAAAGCTTATACATTGTGAGGGCTCCTCAAGAAAAGGAATTCAAAATAGGAATACGAAATTAGATGTGGAAGTGAATATTTATTGAGATTGAAAAAAAAAGCACACATTACAGATATTTAAAAGGTGACAAATACCACAAACATAACAAAACCCTGAGAAATAATATATTATACCTCTATTATACTTTTTTCCTATATATTTTTAACTGTATACTTTTTGTATGATCATCTCTTCATATGACAGTTTTGTAATACCATCTTCTGTGGAGATAAGAGAAAGCAATTTAAATGCATTTTAAATGCCATTATGTTGTGTTGAGCTACATAATTGTTTAATCAAATTGCCCTCAGACTATGTACAATAACTTATGCATGAATATATCTGGGTGTTTTGTCACAGGAACACTTAGTTTACTGTGATTTTTGCATTTCTGAATGTCTTTTTTTCTGGAATTGCCAGGCTTCATCAGGACAGGGTGTATCAGATATGCTAAGACTGATCCAATACATTAGGGAGTATAAAAATGCAAATTTGGGTTCATAAAAATGCTACTTTACAGTTTGTAGTATTGCTGCACATTAGCGCCCTACAAACACAGGGATTCTGATCAATTCTATTTTGCACTGATTCCCATTTAAAAGGCACGGTAGTATTATAAACTGCATTAATAGTGTGTTCTATCTTCTGTTTTGACTAGGCATCAATGAGAACCAAATATTCTGCTTAAAAGTTTATACATCTTATGAGTCAAAGAACTTTCCACGTGTGAGCTTCTAGTTCTGTGCATTTCAACCTTGCTCTTCTCCACTTCCAGGGCCACTTCCAGTGACAGGTGTAATAGACACATATCTATCACAACAGGACCTATTATGCCAGATGAATATGCATTGAGGCCATTAGGAGGATTCCTGGAAGCGTTTCCTACCCTAGGATGACTAATTTCTTAACTCTAAATGAAAGTGACAGTGAATCATAAATATGTCCCATTAAACCCAAACCAAATAAATCTCCAACTCAATATCCCCTTAGCTGGAGTCCCCAAAATGCTCATGGCTCTCCACCACCCAACAGCTCATCAAGGGAAAAGTGACGGAGGAAAATTCAGAGCAGGTGGAGACAATATCTTAACCTATTGCAGTTAAAATATCTTACTTTAGCAATTTTACAAAAGGCTAGGACCACATGTACACATGCAGGAATTCCCTTGAGACCTTGGAAGTCACCCTTATAACTAAGCTTCTTGGCGGTGAAGATATAATTGCAACAAGAGTTGAGATCAAGGAGGAATCTTCACTTGTCAATAAAAGCTTCATGTAGGAGGCAGACGTTGAGCTAGGCTGTGAGCCATGGGTAGGAGTCCATAGACTGAGAGGCGTTCAGAAGGGCCTAAGCCACAAAGTTTCTGCAGTCTGCCAAAAAGTAGACATGCATGTATGCAGATTTGAAATGTGTTCTCCGGCCAATGAAAACATTTTTCCCTCACTGGCTTAAAGCTACCTAATAAGCGCCAATGGCAATACATTTACACATCATTAAAGAATGAGAATTGAACTTTCTTCCCTGTCTCCTCCCCCATCATGATCAGCAAATAATCGCTCCCAAGCCAGGATGGACCAAAGCTGCAGGCATTTGGCACACATGTGTCTGCCATCCACGTCGTTCCAACACTGAGATCCAAGAACACAGAGTTTACATCCCGAGCAAAGGGGACAGGAGGGGAGAGAAACTGGACTGAGACAGAGTTTTCTAGGTAGATGCAGGAAGCCAAGCCTGGTGATACCTGTTCAACCAGTATGAGGAAAGAAGATCCATGCCCAACTCTCATCGCCCTTTCGTTTCAGTATCTTTCGTGCCTTACATCCCTGATGGAAAGGGAAATGTTTCCTTCCAGAGGCAGCCGCCCACCAGCCATTGGGAGGCCTGTGAGTAGATCTTGGCCATGTCCTGCTGCCTGTGCCTTTAACAGGCTACAATTTCATCCTCAGTTTTGTTCCTCTTGCTCCCAGATTCTATTGTGGAATATCAGAGACGTGCTAAAGCAACTCCAGGGTCAGGCAACAACAGACACAACCATGAGCACTAAGGACTGCCCAGTAAAGCATCAAGACACAAATGTTCTTTTATTTAATAAGCATTTGCTCGGCATCTACTGAATGGCAGGTACCATCTTAGAAGCTAGAGTAACAGAGTAGCTTAGGGTTCCTCAAATCCCCCTTTCCTTTCAGTTCATACCTGTGATTACCTTCTTCGGTTTCCCATCGGTTTATGTCTAGTGGCTTTGCAGTCTTTTACCCAAATACCACATGGACTCTAAGAAACTCAGCTTGGTCAGTTTTGAGTCAGCCTCAGCTGTGCCACACTGGTGATTATTGACTTGTTAAAAAGGAAAAAATAAGCAGCTAGTTCAATGTGGAGCCTGAGTGGGACCCTGAACACTGCCAGATGGAAAGAAAGAAGGTTAAGGAACAATGAGCAAATGCCAGGATAAATTCATTGCAGGATGTGAATCTCAAGTGCTTTTCCCTAATTTCAATCTTGGCATACAAAATCATTTACTGAATTATCCTTGCTTTCCTATTCATGAGATATTCCTATACTTAATTACTGTATTTCTTACATCCATGTCTAGCTCTCTGACATTTTCACTGGCTTACATCTTTATTGTGTCAAAATCACATTGCTTTGGGGAGCGGATGTAGCTCAAGGGGTTGAACACCTGCTTCCCATGTATGAGGTTCGGGGTTCAATACCCGGTACCTTCTGAAAAACAAAAAATCATCACATTGCTTTAACCTGCTGGCCAGGCCCGTCTCTCCTATGCCCCACCTCCATCCCTATCCCTCCCACCTCCCTCCCTCGCCCCTCTTTTCCAGGGAGATAGGAAGAAGAAGGTGTACATTCCACACTCCCTTGGGAAGTTTGCATTCTACATAAGAAAAAAGTTTTATGCACCTAGAGTAAGTGAAGTGCTTGCAGTCAGTGCTCAAAATGGCTTGTTGAAACAATAAGGTCAAATATAATGTAAAGCTATTACAAACCAGCTGCTTCTCTAACACACACACATACACATACACCTACCACAATCACACGGAATCTCTACTGCTGCATAATCTTATTCTTGTTTTTCAAACTGGCCCAAATAAAATTGTGTGAAGTATAACTCAACATAATGACCTCATCCAAGTTTCCTACAAAGAGCTAGTCATTTAAATCATTGCTTTTGTTTTATTTTGGAAGGGAAAAAAAATTAATGGCAGCAAGAGTATTATCAGATGAACAATTTGTAGAATTGTAGAACTTTGAAGCTGTGGAAGGGGGAACAACTGGGATTTAGGAGCTTTTTTTTTCACTTGGCATTTTGCTAGTTTACAAGCACAGAATTGTATTCTGTATAATCAGATCACTTAGGAACTTACATTTCGCATTTCCAGAGATGTAAAAGTTTGATTTTAAAAAGCCAAGGCTTTTCTCATCCTTATGCAGATTGGAAGGCAAGAGAGGCCAAAAAAGAAAAAGTTTTTTCCCCAATCAAATATATCTGATTTTATAAAAATCTCCAGATGTTCCTGATGATATTATAGTTAAACACCCTAAGATTCAGATGTTTCCCAATGACCCAATGTTAATTCTGGGCCTCCAGACATTCTCACCAGAATATCCTGACTCTTCATCCATCTTTGGACCCAGCCCATCCATGACACCATCAGGGTGGAGTTTGGCACAATACCAGGCTTATAGTAGGTACCTAAAAAATATTTACTAGATTGACCAGAATTGGTACTAAATTCAAGTTAGAACTAAATTTTTAAATTTTTTTTATTTTGAAATAAGTTAAACTTACAGGACATTTGCAAAAATAATACAAAACCCACACAGCAAATAATCGCTCCACTCAGACACCCAGATCTACCAGCTTTTTAACATTTTGCCATATTATTCTACCCATCTAGACAGCCATCCATCTATCCATCATCTATCTACCTGTCTATCTACCTATTTTCTTAAACACTTGAGAGTAAGTTTTACACAAAACTTACTTTTAATACTTCTATGTATATTTCCTTAGAACAAAGATATTCAGTTCTGTAACTCCCTGAGGTACAGTTATCAAGTTTAAGCAATTTAACATTGATATGAAGCTTACAGTCTATATTCCAGTTTTTTTCATATGTCCCAATAATTTCCTTTTGGGCCATTTCTCCTCCATTGTTAGTTCCAGTTCAGGATCATGTATTGCATTTTTTTTTTTTTTA
>JAQZBX010036325.1:0-24226 GCA_029593785.1 Cabassous unicinctus
GGAGGCCCTGGGAAGCGAACCCGGGGCCTCCCATATGGTAAACGGGAGCTCTAGCCATTGAGCCACACCCGCTTCCTGGATTAGCTTTAAGGACATGATCTTTTATGGGGTCCTCAAAATGAACAAACTTCCATATCAAGTACAAGACAACATCCAAAATCAGTAGTGTTTTTATATTCTATCAATGAAAAATATGAGGAAAAATGAAGGTAAGAATTCCACTTACAAAACTCAAGCAATGAACAATCTGAAGTATAAATGAAGGAAAGAATTCCATTTACAGAGATCCAGGCAAGATGGTGTCAGTTTAATTGTGGACTCACCATTTCCCTCACAAGAAACAGCTGAGTGAGGGCAAGATCCTGTCTGAGGAAGCTGTTTGTGGAACTCACAGAGCAGGAGGCTTCAGGGCACTGATCTGGAGAAAGCTGGACAAAGAGACACATTTCTCAAGGTAAAACCCTGAGGTTCTTGCCTCTGAGGCTGAAAACTGTGGGACAGTTAAGGCCCACTCTCATGGCAAAGCTGCTGCAATCCCTGAGTCCCAACTCCCCCTGGTCACCCAGTGGTAGGGAGCATACTCCAAAAGAGGGAAGATTCTGGTGATGGGAGGAGAGGGGATTTGTTTTTGTGGGTTTGGTTGCCTGGGACCCTTTGAGCTTTGAGGAATATACTAGCTAGCTTGAAGTGACATCAGGAAGAGGGAAGATGTGAATCTGCTGAGGCAACCTGATTTTCCTTATTGCCCTGGGATAGAGAATTTTGGACTGAAGAGGGTGGGATCCAGCAATTGACTAGTCCCTTGCTGAAAACTATCAAAATTTCAACCCCTGTAAGGGAGTTGGGTAGTAGGAAGTGATTAATAAGCTTCCAAGAGCCTATTTAGGGTCCCTGGGAGGAGAGGGTGTTCTGGAAGAGGGTTGAGAGACATTTTTTTTGGAGTGAGTTCAGTCACCAGGGTCCCATTTGAATTTCAAAAGGGAAGTAAACCTGTCCAGGAGAGGTGAGGTGGAACCCCCTCATAGAGGCTATTGCCACCTGCTGCCCTGGGAGAGAAAGTAATAAGAATAGAAAGGGGTCAGGGACAGACTCTTAAACAGCACAATTTATCCAACTGCAGAGTCAACCTGCCCAGGGGAAAGTGACTGGAAAGATTTCTGAGGAGCTAAACTGACCCAACAAGAAAATTTAGCTCAGTGGATGAGTTTCTGCATTGAATATAAAAGAACCCTGGTTGATTACTGGCTTGCTCCTCTTAGAGTAGTGATCCAGCAGGATATCAAACATCCAGCTGATACTTTAGGACAGTGAAAACATAAACGTTATTTTTGTATTATCTTCTAATGGGTCTCTTATCTTTCCTAAAAAAGGGGTTACATTCTTTAAAAATTTAACTTAATTTACTAACTAAAAACCCGTTTCAAAACCTGCAGAAGGAAGGCTGCAGGTTAATTGATTGATGAGTACCGGCGGCCTGGGAAGCTTCACAGGTGCCTAAGAGGGAAGGTTGTCCTTCCTTAGTTTTTGTTTGACTCCTGACCTGTGTGTTTGTTTTTCTATTTTCTTGTTTTTCTTTCCTCTTTCTCCCTCCTTTTTTTCTTCTTTAATTAGGTGCTGATGGCTTGTTTCTTGCTTGCTGTGTTTCCTCTTCCTGATTTCTCCTTTTCTGAGCATACTGACTATCTAACAATGCTATCTCTTTTACTTCTTTCATTTTTCTATCTTCTGCTTTCTGTTGTAGTTCTTACATTCCACCTCTCTTTATATAGACCTCAATTCTTCTGGTTTTTATTTCTATCACATCTATTCTGTTTTCTTTCTTTTATTAACATTTTTCTTTTTGTCCTTTCTTTTCTCTTTCACTCTCTCCTCATCACTCTAGCCTTTTAATTCATTTCTCTATTCAGTTTCCCATTTCATTGTAGGTACTCCACTTTTTTATTCCTCTTACTCTACACTGCTTACATGAGTTAAATATTTATTATCCTAGATTGTATATGGCTCCTCATTTAAATTTTACTATTATAATTACCATTAGCCTTTTTTCTTTTCTTACCTCTTTTGCTTTCTCTGACCCTAATCTTTTTCCTTCAAGGGAACATAGACAACAGGAAGGAAATAGAACAAAAAGAACAAAGTGTCAAAGAGAAAACTTAACACACACGAAAAAGCAGCTAAATAAAAAAAACTAGAGTAGAGAGTGAAGCTAATTGACTGAATAAATCCATCAGGATAAAAAGATGACCAGAAAGCCACAAAAAATTACAAATCATACCAAGAACAGGAAGACATGGCCCAGTCCAATGAACAAACCAAAAATCAGGAAAAGATGCAGAACATTAATCAATTAATCAAACCTGTCCAAACAAACATCTTGAAGCAACTTAATGTAGTGAAGGAAGAGATTAAAGATATTAAGAAGACACTGGGAGAACATACTGAAGAAATTGTAAGCATTCATAAAAAGATAATGGATATGATGGTGATGGCACAATCCAGAAATCAAAAAGAAAATGGAAGCACATAACAGCATATTTGAACAGGCATAGGAAAGAATTAGTGATGTGGAAGACAGTAAATCTGAAATCAAACAGATAGTAGAAAAGATAGATAAAAAGATATTTTAAAAATCCAGCAGGGACTTAGGGACTTGAATGACAAAAAAAATGCCCAAATATATGCATTTAAGGCATCCTAGAGGGAGAAGTGAAGGGAAAGGGGACAGAAGGAGTGTTGGAGGAAATAATGGTAGAAATCTTCCCAACCCTAGTGAGGGAGATGGAAGTACATATCCAGGAAGTGCAGCACACTCCAAACATTATAAATCCCAACAGATCTACTCCAAGACATATACTTGTCAAACTGTCCAATGCTCAAACCAAGGAAAAATTAGTCTAGGCAGCAAGAGAAAGGAGAATCATCACATACAAGGGAAGCTCAATAAGATAAAGTACTGATTTCTCATGTCAAATCATGGAAGCAAGAACTCAGTGGAATGACACAGTTAAGGTACTAAAAGAAAAAACTTCCAGCCAAGAATTCTCTATCCACGAAAGCTGGCATTCAAAAATGATGGAGAGTTCAAAATATTCACAGATAAACACAAATTAGGAGAGTATGCCAAGAATAAACTTGCTCTTCAAGAAACACTAAAGGGAGTTCTGCAGGTTGAAAGGAAAAAACAAAAGTGTGAGAGTTGGAGAGGAGTGTAAGAACAACTAAAAAGCAAAAAGAAAATAAAAGCAACATATGACATACAAAAACCCAAAGAAAATATGACTGATGTAAGTAATTCCTTGAGAGTAATAACAGTGAATGTTAATTTATTAAACTCACCAGTCAAGAGACACAAATTGGCAGAATAGATTAGGAAATATGACCCATCTATATCCTGTCTACAAGAAACCCACCTTAGACACAGAGATTCAAGGGTGCTGAAAGTGAATGGCAGGAAAGCAATCTTAAAAGCAATCACCAAATTGAGCCAAAGTATCTGAATTAATATTGGATAAAATAGACTTTCAATGCAAAACTACAATAAGAGACAAAGACAGACACTGTATATTAGTATATGGGGTAATCTTTCAAGAACAAAGAACAATCAGAAACATTTATGTACCTAACCAAGAAGCCTCAAAATCCATGAGGCAAACACTGGAAAACTAAGTGGAGAAACAGAAGCCTCTACAATTATAGTGGTAGTGTTTAATACATCATTATCACCATTAGACAGAAAATCTTGACAGAGAATCAATAAAGAAACAAAGACTTTGAATAATACATTAGAGTATCTGGACTTAATGGACAGATATAGAACACTACACCCAAATACAGCAGGATATACATTCTTCTGGAGTGTACATGGCTCATTCTCCAAGACAGACCACATGCAAAGTCACAGAAAAATTCTCAAAGAGCTCAGAAAGATTGAAATCATGCAAAGTAATTCCTCTGACCAAAATGGAATGAAGCTGGAAATCAGTAAGGGGGAGAGAATGAGACTAGGCACAAAGATATGGAAGTTAAACAACACACCCTTAGACAAACAGTGGGTGAAGGAAGAATTCTCAAAAGAAATTAGTAACTTCCTTAAAATGAATGAAAATGACAACACAACATATCAAAACCTATGGCATACAGCAAAATCAGAACTGAGGGAAATTCATACCCATGAATGCATATATCAAAAAAGAAGAAGAAAGAGCTAAAATCAAAGACATAACTGCACACCTGGAGGAATTAGTAAAATAGCAAACTAACTCCAAAGGAAGTAGAAAGCAGGAAATAACAAAGATTAGACAGGAACTAAATGAAATAGAAAATAAGAAAGCAGCAAAAGAAAAATATATATATATATATAAAATAAAAAACTGGTTCTTTGAGAAGATCAATAAAATTGACAAACCCTTATCTAGACTAACATAGAAAAAAAGAGAGAAGATGCAAATACATAAAATAAGAAATGAGGACGGGGATATCACCACTGACCCCACAGAAGTACAAAGCATCATAAGAGGATACATTGAAAAATTATATGCCAATGAGAAGGATAATTTAGACGAAATGGACAAATTTCAAGAAACACACAAGCAGCCTACATTGACAAAAGAAGAAATTAATGAATCCAACAGAACAGTCACAAGTAAAAAGATAGAATAACTTATCAAAAACCTCCCAAACAAGAAGAGCCCAGGGCCAGATGGCCTCACAGGGGAATTCTATCAAACATTCCAGAAAGAACTGACACCAATACTGCTTGAACACTTCCAAAAAATATAAGTAGAAGCAACATGCCTAACTCATTCTGTGATGCTAACATTACCCTAATACCAAAGCCAAAGATGACACAAGAAATTAAATTTACATACCAATCTCTCTAATAAACATAGATGCTAAAATCCTCAACAAAATACTTGCTAATTGTATTCAAGAACACATAAAATGAATTATACTCCATAACCAACTGGGTTTCATCCTGGGTATATTTAGGATGGTTCAACATAAGAAAATCAATCAATGTATTATACCACATAAGGAGATTGAAAAAAAAATCACATGATTATCTCTATAGATGCAGAAAAAGCATTTGACAAAATACAGCAGCCTTTCCTGATAAAAACACTGTAAAACATACGAATAAAAGGAAACTCTCTGAGCATGATAAAGGATATATATGAAAAACCCACAGCTAACATCATATACAATGGCAAAATCCTAAAAGCTTTCCCTCTAAGATCGGTAACAAGACAAGGATGGCCACTATTGATGCTTCTATTTAAAATAGTGTTAGAAGTACTTGCTTGAGCACTGAGGCAAGAAAAAGAAATAAAAGGCATCCAAATGGGAAAGGAGGAAGTAAAAATTTCCCTATGTGCAGACAACATGATCCTATACATAGAAAGCCCTGAGAAACCTACAACAAAGCTTTTAGAACTTATAAATGAGTTCAGTAAAGTTGCAGGTTATAAGATTAATGTGCAAAAATGAGTAACATTTTTGTTCACCAATAATGAACAATCTGAGGGGGAAATCAAGAAAAAAATATCATTTACAATAGTAACTAAAAAAATAAAATACCTAGGGATAAATTTAACTAATGGTGTAAATGACTTAAACACAGAAAACTATACAACACTGATACAGGAAATCAAAGAAGACTTATTTGGAAGAATATTCCCTGTTCATGGATAGGAAGACTAAATATCATTAAGATGTCTATCCTAACTAAACTAATATACAGATATAATGCAGTCCCAATAAAACTCAACACAGCACTTTTTATTGAATTAGAAAAACTAACTATGAAATTTATTTGCAAGGGCAAGAGGCCCTGAATAGCCAAAAACATATTAAAAAAGAAAAATGAATTTGGAAGAATAACACTATCTGACTTTAAAATATACTACAAATCTACAGTGGTCAAAACAATATGGTATTGGCACAAGGATATATATGCTGACCAATGGAACCGTATTGAGAATTCTGATACAGATCCTCACATATACAGTCATCTGATATTTGACAAGGCCACTAATCCCACTGAACTGGGAGAGAATGGCCTCTTCAACAAATTGTGCTTGGATAACTGGATATCCATATCCAAAAGAATGAGAGAGGAACACCACCTCACACTTTATATAAAAATCAACTCAAGATGGATCAAAGATCTTAATATAAGAGCCAGTATCATAAACATGTTGGAAGATAATGTAGGGAACATTTACAGGACCTTGTAATAGGAAATGGTTTCATGAACTTAATACCCAAACCACAAACAGCTAAAGAAAAAATAGATGAATGGGTCCTCCTCAAAGTTAAAACCTTTTGCACTCAAAGGAATTTGTCAAGTGAAAAGACAGCCTACACAATGGGAAAAAAAAACATTTGGCAACCATATTTCTGATAGGCACCTAATATCATGTATATAGAAAGAAATCTCATATATTGGGAATAAAATGACACAGAACCCATTTTAAAAATGTGCAAGTGATTTGAACAGACATTTCTTCAGAGAGGAAATACAAATAGCTAAAAAGCACATGAAAAGATGCTCAACATCACTAGCTATTAGAGAAATGCAAATCAAATCTACAATAGATACCATCTTACAGCCATTAGTCTGTTGGCCCTTAAAAAAACAGAGGACTACAAGTGTTGGAGGGGATGTTGAGGAATGGGAACCCTCATCCACTGCTGGTGGGAATGTAGAATATTCCAGCCATTTTGGAGGACATTCTGGTGGATCCTCAAAAAACTAACTGTAGATCTGCCATAGGACCCATCAATTCCACTGCTGGGTATAAACCCAGAAGAATTGAAAGCAAGGACATGAACAGATATTTTCACACCAATGTTCATAATGACATTATTCACAATTGCCAAAAGTTGGAATCAACCCAAATGCCCATCAACAGATGAATGGATAAACAAAATTTGGTATATACATACAATGTAATGTTACTCAGCTGTAAGAAGGAATATGGCACTAACATATGGGATAACATGGATGAATCTTGAGGACCTTATTTTGAGTGAAGCAAGCCAGGCATTGAAGGACAAATAATACATGACCTCTCTGATGTGAAATAAGAAAATCTAGCCAACTCAGAGAGCTAGAGATTGGAAGATAGCTTTATAAGAAATAGAAAGAGAAAAGAAAGTAGTGAGCCAACACCCATATGGGCAAATATTATGATAAGGTAGAAGTGAGTAGTTGGGCAGTGAAGAGATATGACAGGGTTTAGGGATACTATCAGGTTGGATGGTGCAAGCTTGATGGGAGTAGGCTGAGGAGGATAGGTTGGATGGTCCATTGAAATGGGGGGAGGATTGGGGGAGGGAGAAGGTGAACACTGATTGTTGGTGTGTACCAATATGCATAGTTAAACTATAATGATGAGAAAGCCCTTTTGGCAATATGACAAAGAAGGGTTACTAGTTTAGGATGTTTGATGGGGTGCGTTTGGGACAGCACACACCTAGGGAAGTCTTTGAAAGAATATGCAAGTGAACATTTTGTCATGGTGTGATGTATCATTTGGGGGAGTCCCACATAATGAGCAGGAAGGAGTTGGAATCCTATGCTGGGGAGCCACAATATGTTCTCAAACAGAGGAGAGAGTGTCTCTTGAGAGCATGGGTAGCTCCCAATAGGTGAGTATAGACTAGTGTGTCAAGCCCGCAGCATTGTAGCAAATATCTATGACCTTTGTCCTTCAAGGAGTGAAGTCTGGTGATCGCCGTGGACCTGGAGGGGAAGGGGAGGAAGGAATAGAATAAATGAAAGTGGTGATATTTAGGGGACAATGGAAGTGTTCTGCATGATCTTGCAATAACAGATACAGGTCATGTTAAATTTCATACACAATTTATAAAAGTGTATTGTCTAAAATGCAAAACATAAGGTAAACCATTGATCATGGTTAGTAGCTGTGTTTTAATATGTGTACATCAGTTGTAACAAATGTACAATCCACATGTAAAATGGTTATTAATAGGGAAGGGGGAAAAAGGGGAGGAAGTTGGGTATATGGGAGCCCCCTTTATTCTGTATGTAACTTTATGTGACCTAAAAGCTTTCTGAAGACAAAATAATAAAAATAAAAAGTAAGACACTGTGGAAGAAATGGAAGAAAATGCCACTATACACACAGGAAAACAGTTATTACAGTGATGAAAGGCAAAATGTCAAAAATTATTTTAAAAAATATTTTTCATTTTTTTACATCCCATATTTTTTTTACTTTAGTTTAGTTTTAATTTTTCAAAATTATTATTTATTTTATTTCTTAAGTTTAAACCTATCATTATTATTTCTTTTTCCTATTAATTGAATTTGGCAAAATTCTTAGCTTCATTTTTGAAGAAGTTTTGGAACACAGAAGGGTTACAACTATGGTGGGGAGGATTAATGGTGTGGGGTGTCAGTGATGGGGGATACATGGGAGGAAGTTCACCTGGGCATACATATAAAGTATATAAATATGTTCAAATGTTCATGGAGCATTGCCACATTGGGTAGAGATTCACACAACAGCTGAAGGATTGTTGAATCCCCATCCTGGGGAGCTCTGCCACATTCTCTAATGGAACAGCAACAATCCCCAAAGTACGGGGGCAATGACTAGTGAAGAAGGGTGATCCATTGTTGGGCCCTTGATTTTGACAACTATGCTTATGAGCCTTTTGCTTTTGAAATTGCAACTTCACTTAGTGTTGTAGGGTGCCAAAGAGTTACTCCTGAGAACCTCCTTGTTGCTCAAATGTGGCTTCTCTCTATGCCAAACTCAGCATATAAATGCATTACCTTACCCAGAGCATTGGACATGACTTCCAGGGATAAGCTTCCTGGCACCAAGGGATTATGACCAAGCACCAGCTGGTGATACAACTGGAAAAGACTTTAAATAAAAGGGGGTAATGGTAAAGACAAATGAGTTTATATGGCTAAGAGACTTCAAAGTGAGTTGGGAGGTCATCAGAGAGGTAACACTTATGCACATCCCAGCAGGATCTCATAGATGGCCAAAGTGGACACTACACCAAACAATGGGGCTCCTAAAGCTCTGGCGACACCCAGATCCTGCAGTCATGGTGGATAGCTCTGGAGTTTGTTTCCTTGCCTTTGGTCCCTACTTTGGAGATTGTGCTCCCATGTGTGACAGAGTTGGACTTAGATATGACTCCACTACACATGCCTCTTCTGTCCTTTTTGTTTGAACCTATAGTTGGTACTAGAGTTGGTAGGTGTACATCCAGGAGATTTGAATCTCTGGGTTGTCCATGTGCCAACTGGGCCCTGAGCCTCAGGAGTTGCAGCACCTATTCTCCAGTTCATTGGACTTACCCAGGACACCTGATGGGGAGGTGAGAATAGATAATCACCACACCAAGGAATGGAAAGGGTCTACAACTGCAAGCAAGAGAGTCCCATCCATCAGACATATGGGATTGAAGGCCCCTACCAATTAGAGGTGGAATGAACATCACACTCCCAGAATCCTCAGGATTTGGGAATAATATATTGACTGGATTAGACTTACTGGTGTTCTACTATAGGCTTATTGTGACTCTAGCAATGTAAGAAATTATATCATTCATGTTGAGAGGGTGGCCACTGGAGGTGATAAAGTCAGGGTGAGGGAAAAAGAGGTGTAATGTGGGGGCATTTTCAGGATTTGGAATTGACCTTGATAACATTGCACTGACAGATACTGGCCATTATATATCCTGCCATAGTCTACAAAATTGAGAGGGAGAAAGTGTAAACTACATTGTAAACTATAGCCCATGTTCAGTGGCAATGCTCTAAAATGTATTCATCAATTGCAATGAATGGACCACACTAATGAAAGAAGTTGTTAATGTGGGGAAAAGTGGGAGGTCTGAGGAGTGGTGCATATGAGAATCCCTTATATTTTTTTATGTAACAATGTATGTAATCTAAGTATCTTTTAAAATAAATAAGTATATATTTAAAAAATAATTTCATTTACAATAGCAACCAAAAGAAACAAATATATATGAACAAATATAACCAAGGATGTAAAAGACTTTAACAAAGAAAACTACATAACATTGCTAAAAGAAATCAAAGAAGACCTAAATAAATGGAAGCACTTTCCATGTTCATTGAAAGACTGAATATTGTGAATTTGTCAATACTACCCAAAGCAATTTATAGATTCAGTGCAATCCTATTCAAAAATTCCAACATCCTTCATCGCAGAAATGGAAAATTTACATGGAAGTGTAATGGGCCCAAAATAGCTAAAGCAATCTTGAAAAAGAAGAATGAAAGACTCAGACCTCTCTGTCTTAAAACGTATTAACAAGTTATGGTATGGAAAAAACATGATACTGGCAAAAGGACTGATAGATAGTCCAATGGAATTTAATTGAGAGCTTAGCAATCAATCTTCACTTCTACGGCCAACTCATTTTGAGTGACAAAGACCTCATTATTGGAAAAAAAAAATAGTCTCTTCAACAAATGATCCTGAGAAAACTGGAACTTCATTAGCCAAAAAAATGAAGGAGGTACTCTAACACATATCATTTACAAAAATTCACTCAAAATGTCCAGGGAAGGGGGGCAGAATTGTTGGAAAGAATGCACCTGGTGCATGCTTCCAGGAAATATAAATGTGTTCATCTTGTCATAGGGGTTACCTTAGTGGGTCATAACCCACACAATAATCAAGAAAATATTAAACTGACATCATGGGGAGTCCTGCTACATCCCCAAATAGAGGGACAAGAATCTCTTGCATACATAGGCAGGGCCTAATAAAAGAAAACAGATCAGTATGTCATACCATCATTACTAATGCATGTAAATATGAATCTTTTTCTTGATAAATTGAATCTTAGTGGTTACCATAAGTTCCAAGGGTAGGGGAAGGGAAGAATAAGTGGACATAGGCCATTTTTAGGGTATTATAATTGTTCTGCATGATTTTGCAATGAAGAAAACAGGTCATTATACAATTTGTCAAAGCCTATAAAATTGTACAGTGCAAAGTATAAAACATAATGTAAACCACTGATCATGGTTAGTAGAAATGCTTCAATATTTGTTTATCAATAGTAACAAATGTGCCATAATCATATAAGATATTAATAGGGGAAAGCATGAGAGTGGGAAGGGTAGGGTATATGGGTATATATATATATATTTGGAGGTACCAGAGATTGATCTCGGGACCTTGTAAATGGGAAGCAGTCATGCAACTGCTAAGCTACACACACTCCCTTGCCACATATTTTTTATGAGACTTTACTAAAGCTTCTTTGAAAATAAAGGGAAAAAATAAGATACCAGAGAACATACAGAAGAAATTGTAAATGTACACAATCTTATGGTGATGAAAGGCACAATGTAAAATACAATTTTTGCTTTGTTTTTTTAAATATATATTTTAATTTTTTAAGAAAAGGTATTTAGATTACATAAATGTTACATAAAAACATAGGGGATTCCCATATGTCCCACTTACTACACCTCCCACATTTTGCCACATTAAACACATTTTCATTATTGTGGTACATTCATTACAATTGATGAAAACATTTTAGATCATTGCCTCTAAGCATCAATTATAGTTTACATTGTAGTTTACACTCTCTTCTGCACAATTTCGTAGGTTATGGCAAGAAATATAAGGACCCATATCTGTCATTGTAATGTCACTCAGGAAAATTCCCAATTCCCCAAAATATCCCTATATTTCACCTGTATTTCCCTCTCCCTGCCCTCAGAACCTCTAATGGCCACTGTCTACACATGAATGACAAAGATTCTTTCATTCCTAGAATCATAACAAGTCCACAGCAGAACACCAGTAAGTCTACTTTAGTGCATAGTTGACTCCCCAGTCCTGAGGATTCTGGGATGGTGTTGCCCACTCCACATCTAATTGAGAGGAGGCTTTGATCCCATGGGGCAGATGGACGGGATTCTCTTGCCTGCGGTTGTAGACTTTCTCGGTTCCTTGGGATGGTCGTTGTCCATCATCATCACCTTGTTATTTGTCCTGGGTGAGTCCAATGAACTGGAGAGTAGATATTGCAACTCCATTGAATTTCAGGACCCAGCTGGCACATGGACAGTCCAGAGATTAAAGTCTCTTGGACATATACCTACAAACCTCAGTTTTTTTTCTGGAGAATTTTGGATTATAGAAGGGTTACAATTGTGGTGGAGAAAATCCCTGTTGCAGGTGTCATTGGTGGGAGATGTGTGGGGAAGGATGTACTCAGGTCATGCCTCTGTGCAATATGAATGTGTTCATGTAGCCATGCAGTGTTATCTCACTGGGTGGGGCCCCACATTATAACTAGCAAAATATTAAATTCCTTTCCTGGGGAGTCAATCTACATTCTTAAATAGAGCAGCAAGAATTTCATAGAGTACATAGACAGTGTCCTTATGATAATGAAAATATTTATCCTTTGTCTTTCCATTTGTTTATTGGAAACAGTTAAATGGTTTTGTAAGTTTCAGAGCTCTACAGCAGATGGTACTTTGCCCAAAGACAAACTGTATTTCTTTAAACTGATTATGATATGATTTTGTACTTGCATTGATATTGAGATAAGGTTTTTTGAATATTGTAATGTATTTTTGGAATTCTGACGATGGATTGAGGCTGTTTGATATAGTTATGAATTCCAAAAATAGATATGGATTATGCTTGTAGACTGGTCTGTTCCTATGGGTATGATTAAGTTATGAATATGGCTCTGATTGGGCCATGTCAGTAGGATGCTCAGTCCCCACCCCTTGGTAAAGGTGGGGATGACTCAGAGATAAAACTACATGGCAGAGCAGTTAGTTTAAGTTTTGAGTTGGAGTTCTGATGCTGAGTTTGGAGGCAGAGTTTTAAAGCTGGAGCCATAGGAAGTATGTACACAGAATACCTTGGCATGAGGAAGGATAGAAGGTCCCAGGAAAGAGAAAAGCCACTTGCCTGATAGTCTATAGCTGGCCTTGTGGAGAGAGACAAAGCCTAGAGAGCCTCATAGTCTACAGCTGACCTTTGGAGATAGCAGAGGAGCTGATCCCAGAGAAAAGCAAGCCCCTGG
The DNA here is from genome assembly GCA_029593785.1 of Cabassous unicinctus. Classification (NCBI taxonomy): domain Eukaryota; kingdom Metazoa; phylum Chordata; class Mammalia; order Cingulata; family Chlamyphoridae; genus Cabassous; species Cabassous unicinctus. The sequence continues at coordinate 13,087 of JAQZBX010036325.1, forward strand.
AAGAGAGGAATCCAAGAAGCCTGAACCCTCGCAGACGTCGGCAGTCATCTTTTCCCAACACATGGCAATAAACTTTGATGACGGAAGTAACTTGTGCTTTATGGCCTGGTAACTGTAAGCTTCTACCCCAAATAAATACCCTTTATAAAGACCAACAGATTTCTGGTATTTTGCATCAGCACCCCTTTGGCTGACTAATACAGTACCAAATAAATATATGTCTTAGAGTCTTAAGTCTTCTGGCTGTTCATATGGTGGGTGAGCCTGGAATCTCAGCAGAGTTGCAGCCAATATTTCCTTTCCAGTTCATTGGACTCACCGAGGACAACTAAAAAAAGGATGATGATGGACAATGCCATCCCAAAATCCAAAGTATCTACAACTGCAAGTAAGATAGTTCCATCCATTTGCCCCATGAAATCTAAACCCTCTCTCAATCAGAAGCAGAGTAGACATCACCATTCCCAAATCATCAAGGTTGAAGAATGAACAAACATAAGGGGGGGATTTCTTGTATGAGCAAAGTACATTTATTATCTTATTATTTTGTTAAATGGAAGAATTAATACTGATATAACAAGAGTGGTCACCAGAGGTTCTGAGGAGGGATAGAGAAGAATAGGTGTAACATTGCACATATTTGGGACTTTGGAATTTTTCTGCATGATTTTTCAATGATGGAAATAGGCCATTATACATTTTGTCAAAACTTAGAAAATTTTATGCAGTGCGAAGTGTAAAGCATAATGTAAACTGTAGACTATGGTTAGTAGCATTGCTTCAATATGTGTTCATATACAACACTATTGGAAGATGTTATTAACAGGGGAAAATGTGAGAGGAGGAAGGTATGGGTATATGGGAATACCCTACGTTTTTATGTAACTTTTAAGTAATCTCAAACTTCTTTAAAAATAAAGAACAAAAATAGATAAAAGACCTAAATATAAGAGCTAGAGCAGCAAATTCTTGGAATGAAATATAAGGAAGCATCTTCAGAACTTTTGATGGCAATGATTTCTTCTTGTTAATACCCAAAGCATGAGCTACAAAAGAAAAAAAAAAAACAATAAATGAATGGGACCTCATCAAGGTTATATATTTTTGTGTCTTCATTATGAAATTAAAATAACAATCTAAACAATGGGTTAAAATATTTGGAAACTACATATCCAATAAGATTTACTATCCAGAATATATAAAGAAATTCTTCATCTTAACAACAAAAAGGCAAAGAAACCAATTAAAAATGGTCTAAAGACTTGAGAAGACATTCCTACAAGAAATATATACAAATGCCTAGAAGGCACATGAAAAAAATGCTGAACAATATTAGCCATCATGGAAATGCAAACTAAAAACCAAAATAAGATTCCATTTCAAACCCACTAGAATGGCTGCTCTTAAACTGGGAAATAAGTATTGGAGAGGAAGTGGAGAAATAGGAACTCCCATTCATTGCTGAGGGCAATGTAAAATGGTGCAGTCACTGTGTAAGACTGTTTACTGGTTCCTAAGAAAACTAAACATAGAAATACCATATTCCTAGGTAATCCCACTATTCTGTATAAGCTCTAAAGAGCTGAAAGCAGCTACTCAAACATATTCACCGATTTTCATAGCAGCATTGCTCACAATTACCAAAAGATGAAAGCATCCCACATGTTCATCAAACAATGAATGGATTAATAAAATCTGGTATATGCATACAATGGAGTCTTATTCAGGAGTAAAAGGAATGAAGTCCTGATAAATGTGACAACATGGATGAACTTTGAAGATATCATGTTGTGTGAAATAAGCCAGACACAAAAGGACAAATATTGTATGACCTCACTGGTTCAAAACAATTAGAATAAGCAAACATATAGAGTTAGAATCTAGGATATAGGTTACTAGAAGATAGGGAATGTGAAGTTAAGGCTTACATGTACAGTGTTATTATTTGGAATGATGGAAATATTTTGGTAATTGATGGTGGTGATGGTAGCATAACATTATGAACATAATTAACAGTACTGAAATATATATCTGAATATGATTAAGAGGGGAAATGTTAGATTGCATATATGGAAAAAATACAAATTTTTAAAAAATCCATGGAACTTCATTACACAGTGAACCCTAAAATCAAGGTTACATGGATAGAAATCAAAACATATTTAAGTGAGTTAATATGTGTAATAACGAAATTGGCTGCCCTCATATCTACTCTTTGATAATGTACTTGAACCTGAAGGAGACATAGGGACCACTGGTTTAATTAATAAACTGCAAATGCATAAAATATCTTGCAGAGTGTTTTTCCCAGCTGTCACCTAAGAGCCTTCAGCATTCATTTCTGCTATGGTGTCAAGACAGACATTTCTGGGTAATAGTGCATGTAATAAGACCAGTGGATTCCATTTGAATGAGTCCATTTCCTATTTTCTTTTTGATAAAAATCTGCTGCACAGAAGCAATATATATACACATAAGATCCCATGGGTAAGACATTTTGTAAATCTATGAATGGCAGAATAATGGAATGTGATATATCTGGAAAGGCAAAAACAGGCAAATTCAGTTATTCATGATAGTTGTATTCTTTAGAGCCACAAAACACAAGTACTATAGCATTGTTCCTAGAAGAAATACAGGCTTAGTTGCCTGCAAGTCTTTGGTAACAACAAAATCCTCAAATACATAATCTGTTTTATCATGTATTCCTGTTTTAAAAAACTTTTTAAATACACAGTACTGATTCGTTAACATTGAACTCACAGCCAATAGCACTATAACTCATGATGAAATTAATAAATGAATTTTTTCCATAAGGCATAATTCAGCCTTCTTGTGCTTAACAACACTAGACACAGCTTCAGCACTGTACTTGAAGATCATTTTAAACAGATAAATCACCAAAACAATGCACAAAAATATGAAAACATGGCATTAAATATACTGCAAAAAGGAAATCTGTTTACAGTATAAAAGCTAAATGAAGAAAGTAAAACATAGCTTCCTTTTCCTCAGCTGGAAATAGCTCATTGAGAGAGTCAATTTTTTTTTGCCACCTGAAACATGTGTGCAAATGATTGCAAAATCACTGCAAGCATGATTTGGAGGTTACAAGTAAATTTTAATGAGAGAAGGAATTCACAAATATGGAAACTCTCAGTAATGGGGAATGGCTGTTCATGCCTAAATTGTGTGTTCATCTATTGGAGAATAACTTGTCTCCCCTTGTAGAAAAGAAAGGTCCTATATAATCAGCTTGGCCCCAGTTGCCTGGTTCATTCATTCAGTGAGCTATCCATGTCTTTGGCATGAGTGTGTTACCTTTGGATTATCTTGCTGGACAGTTGGGTATTAACAAGCAGAAACTGAGACCCAGTTCCTGTTGGTGATTCTGTGCATACCTGTATCCAAGCTACCACAGATATTTTGCAAAACAGTCCATGAAGTAAGCACCAGGGAGAGTGATACTTATATAACCCAGGAAGAGTCAATGTCTCCAAAAGATTATTGGAGTCCTTCTCTGAAGTGATGCCACTCTGAAGCAAGCCATTAGAGCAATTTACAATTCATTACCCATTCCAAAATTTACCATTACCATCTCGTTGTTCACAAATCCCTGATTAGCAGCCTATCCATTCCTACTTCTATGAATGGTATAGAGTCATAACTTTGCATTTCCCTTCTTTTACTGGACAAAATTTCCTTTCATTATAGTATTTCCCTTCACCATTGTCTTTTAGGGCCACCCTGAGTAAAGCCTGGCTTCTCTCACTGGTAGCAGCACAGAAAATCCCTTAACTATAATATACACCATATACACCAACACTTCCTTCTTAATAATGAGAAGCTTCTGTCTATGATCAGAAAGAGACACCCAATATCTTGTCAGATCCTCCAGTTTTTATATTACTTTGAAGAATATGATCCTCATCCTCAATAACTGTATTTATTTCTCTAAAGAATATATGTTTTTGTCCTGGTGAAGATCCAGCAGAAAGGGAGATGGTGAGAGGTGTTGAGCTCCATACATATGTTGAGGGGTAGGTTTAGGCATGAGCAGGGTCATATCATTTGCTGTCACAGTAAGCAAGACCATGGATGTAGGCTGACCTATTTGGTGCTAAGATAATTAGAGTTTTGATTGATTGCATTTTGTCAATCTATTGATAATATTTTTCCTACTGAGTATAAGATGAGTGGAAATGTGTTGGCATTTTGGAAAGAGGAGATGAGTCATGGATTACTAGTTAGGAGAAAGAAAGTCTACAAAGTCTAGGGGTAGATAATGAGATTGCTGAGCGTGCAACTTGTTGCTTGTTTATAATACAGTCATATATTTAGAGAGACATCTGTAAGTAAGGTTTGGATTATTTCCAGCAATGATTTATTGTTCCTTATGTAGTGTTTGGCATGGTAACAGGCTGAGAATGGTATTTATCTAGGTTGGATTTCTGCCAGGCAAAGAATACCACACTATAGGGGGGGACTTTATAGAAGATATAAAAAAAAAAGAGTTAACAACAGCAATAAAATTTTAAAAAAAACTCTATCTGTATGTGCTCATGACATACTCCTCCTCAAAATTACAGACAATGGATCATATATGTTGATTTTATATTTCATTATATTTGCATTATATATATACATATATGTATATATATGCACACATATATGTGTGTGTTTATTTATATATTTAATAGGGAGTGAGAGAGAAGGCTCAAATATTTTTTGAATAAAATATTGTAAAATTATAATCAATTTACTTTTCCTAGCATATGTGATCTCATTTTAAATAAAAACAATACTTCAAAATTTAAAGTCTAAATTACTTTAAATGTTACTGCTTCATTTTCTTGGCTGCTAAGACAACTACAATAAAATGAATTGGCTTAACAACAGGAGTTTTTCACAAGCTAGAGGCTAGAAGGCTTGCATCCTCCTGGGATTCGTATCTTCTCACTTGCTGACAATCTCTGGGGTTCCTTGGCTTTTGTGTCACATGGCAATGCACATGGCAGCATCTTCTTTCCTTTCCAGGTTCTGTGGACTTCCTGCTTCTGGTTATTTCCTGTGGATTCTCTGTCAGGCTTTCTTTTTGTTTATAAAGGACTCCACTAATACAAAGTAAAATCCAACCTGATTCAGTCAGGTCACATATAAATTGAAATGACATATTAAAGAAAACTTGTTTACAATGGGTCAACACCCACCAGAATGAGGGCCAAGACCACAAACAGGTACAAACTGGGTACACAATTCAATCTATCATAGCACACTTCTCTGGGCTTGCATATCTGTTGTTTTGAGTGGAATAATAAGAGGTACTAAAATTTATTGAGCACCTTCCCTCCTACATGTACTATGTAAATATTTGACATATACCATTTTATTTAATTCTTAGAGAATCCCTTACAAAAGCCCAGCTTTATGGACTTGGAAACAAGCTATAACCTTAAGTGATTTGCTCATGTCAGCCTCTTAATCAGTGTTGGATCTGGTACCTATACCTTCCTGAGTCTCACGTGCATTTTATTTTACTACTTGTAAAATTAAACTTGCTGCTTCAGTACAGCCATTGGCTGAATTAATATGTTCATTAATCAGTTTGTTAATTCCTCCACAAACAGAAGAAGTATGTGCCTTTTTCATAAGATCAGTTGGTCATACTCACTAAAAATTCCTTATGGAAACTTATTATACTCTAAATAGAAAACTGTCCCTGATATAAGTTCTGCTGTTATTTAGCTGTCTACTCATGAGTGCGTCCATCATCAATTTATCCTTAGTTTTCTCAATTAAAAAATGATGAGATTTTAACAAATATTATCTATCATTTTTTATATCTTTCAAAATATATTTTGGAATAGTCAGTCCCATCCTCTTCGGCCTAATTCTGAGAAGCAGACAAATATACCAGAATTCTCCAGGTTAATTGATTTGCTGTATTTAAATACAGATCTGAGTTAATCTACAAATAAGAAAATTCAAGTGAAAGGACCAGGGTTTTGCCCTCCTTGGACTTGGACAATAGGGAGCAATTATAGAATAAAATGGAATATATAAGACTTGATAATGTAAGGTTCTTCCCTTAAAAGTTAGTGACTAATCCTTCTCTCTTCTAACAGTAGAAACTGAAACAGTTTTGTTAGATTAGGCATGATATGGCTTATTCTGCTTTCACTGGAAGAAATTAATAGGAGAGGAAGTTGGGATTAATAAATACACATATAAATGGAAAATATTTCATGAAAGAAAGTGAAGATGTTTTCTGTTTCTAACACATTCTAAACAACAGGTCCCTTGATGTGCTCATAAGTTTCAACTTAAAGAGGCTGATGAGCAATAGGAGCAATGAGGACTGAATGCTATGAAGTGCTCTGTGGGAATTTCCTTCTAAATTTCAGCTTATAATGAAGAGGTTCTCATTTCAGACTGAAGGTTTTGGTTTGATGCAGGGCATATTGGTTAGTAACATGATATCATAGGATAGTTTTGTGGCTATGTGAGGACCCTTTGGTGTTTAAATTTTAAATAATTCAATCGATAATTTGCAGAATATGGTGTCATAAAGCTGCTAATTCACCCAACATATAAACTCAAGCAGTTCGGACAAGGTGAGTCATAGTAATGTTATTGAAAATGAGTTAATTTGGGTTAGCTTTAATCTTAGGTGGCTAATTTGGAGATGGAGTGGTTCTCTCATCAGAAAACTTGTTTTATTATATCTGGAATCGGCAGCTCCATATCAAATTTGAAAAGTCAAGAGTGACCATTTTCTCAGGGCCTGAGGCCCATTATCAGCTAAACTAATGTAATAGACAAAGGAAATTAACTATTATTGAAGACATATTATATTTGGAATACATAGAGATCACTTAATTCCATCTTCACAGCAATCCCAGGAAGTTTTTGAAGTTGAGTTAGATGAGGCACAGAGAAAAACCAATTTGTTTATTGAGTTTTGATTGTGAGACTTTTAAAAATTGTACATTATCTGTACATTGTGCAAAATAAATGCAGGACCCTGCAATTGGGCAACTTACAAATATCTTGTCTTCTAAATTGATTGTTTTATTTAAACAACAAAATTCAGCCACATACCTTTTATGAAGGTCAAGAGGGATTCATTTTAAGTCCACCTCTGGTCACATGGAAACAGTCTCCAAGTTATAATATAATCAAGGGGCCATGCTTCACGTAATCCTAGTGCATTATATATGATCACCTCAACAATAAAGAATGCTGATGGGAGACAATGAAAATTGACCCAAAGCTCTAAAGTAATTCTCATGTCCCATACCCTAAAAGCTTTAAGTCTCAGATTTACAGGATCCTTATATTAATGATATTTTCCACAGTGTGATGACATGTCATTTTTCAATTTAGAAAACATATTAACTGTTTGAACTTCCATTGATAAATCAATATGACATTCTGAACAACAGAGAACTAAAGTAGAAATGTCTGTCCCCCTTCATTACCATGGGTCTATGACTTATGTAAACTTAGAGATGCCTCTGTTTATCTGGTGTTTGACCAGTATATTTATTTTCCTTCTGGAATATAAGCCTGAGTTATGCAAAATGAATGTAAGTGATTTTTCAAGTTATGCAACAACTAATGTGATATGAAATGAATACTATTGCAATTTATTGTATATATTCATAAGTGAAGGAAAACCTGGATTTCAGTTAGAGGTCACAGAAAATAAAGATAAGTTGATTGTTTTCAACTCTTTGATTGTAGAGGCTGGTATGTTTCAATCACCAATGAATCTCAGTACTTAATAAAAATGGTATATAAAAGACACTTAGTGAAAATTTTGCATACACAGATGTATCATGATGATGATCTTATCTCTTATGTCCTAGTTTTTAATTCTGAAACTTTATAGAAAACAAAGTCATGATCCCATATAGTGCCCTCATATAAAAATGTACTTGCTATGCTGATTATGCACTTTTCATTGTTATAATTTGTTAATGAGACAGCTATAAAAATAAGTTCCCAATTTTCTGCCACAGCTCTATTTCATACTTGTTTTCATGCTTACCAAAGTTATATGAAGTAGCAGTTTATTTTAATTTACTAAATGTAAATAATTTCAGAAAACACTAATCATTGATCTTTACTCTTTGAAATCAGAAATCTAAAATTATTATACAAGTTAATATCCTGGGTCATATATGGCATCAAGTGTCTCCTTCAGAGAGGACACAAGGAGAGCAGGAAATACCACACAAAGATTCAGTTAAAAAAAAAAAAAAGATACAACGTATGGCAGAAATATGAGAAATACCACAGTCACGGTTTTTGAATGCTTGGGAGACTTAGTAGAGGAAAGAATGAATTGCCAGTATTCAAGTAACGCAAAGAAAAGGTTTGAAGAAAGCTAAGTTACCAATAAAAATTCTCAAGAAAATTCTTGGGCAGAAAAGCTAGAAAACTTTTCTAGAAAAGAAACTTTCTTCATTTTATCTCTTCTTGATATATTTACACAAATGATTAATATTTAATTTTAATTGTTTGCTAAACAATGAAATCTGAAGGGGTTATATACAAACAAAGGTAAGCTATAAATGAAACTGGAATCCAGAGACCCCTGCCATATACTTGCCTTTCTACTTCAACAGCCCTGCAAGCAGTAAGATTCTGCTGACATCTATTGTTTTAATAATAATTTACACTAGGACGTTAAATGTCCTTTAATCTCAATATGCTTTAACCTAGCCAGAAACAGGGAGTAAACCCTGAAAAATTGTAAAAAGGTAATGATTGCACAATTTAATGTGTTATGAAATATGTATTTTTCACAGAATAAGTCATTTATCAAACAACTAGGAAACTCGGAAAATTGGAAAAAATAGAAATTTGAAGAAGCCACACAGTTTCAAAGTTTGATTTTATCACTATTTGTATTTGAGAAAGTTATTCTTCCTATCTCTGGATACTACTTTTAATACTTGATAAATTAATACATGAATGCATAAATATACCTTATGGGAGTTATTTTAATAAATAAGATGTGAAGAATATTTCAATTAATTTGTTATCTCAAATATTGCAATATATTAGTTATTATATCTCTATGCCTGCTATCAGATAATTAATTATCAGATAATTAATAGGGAAAATCTGTGCATTTGATTTTTTGATATTTTTAAATATTTTTGTTTGTGTTTTTTGGTTTTGTTTTTTGTTTTTCCAAGAGGTCCTGGGGAACGAACCCAGGTCCCACCATATGGAAGACGGATGCCCAACCGTTTGAGCCACTTCCATCCCCCTAAATGTATTTTTATTACTGAAGTTGTGAAATTACAAAACAATCATGTACATGTGTAGAATTCCCATACAACAACCCTTAACCAAAAAACCACAACATTGTGGCATATTTATTATATGCAATGAGATAATATCTTCAGAATATTACCACTAACCATGATCCATAGCACACATTGGGCAAATTTTTTTCATACTTGCCTATTATTACCACAGTACATCTTTGGCATTTGATTTGGATTCAGAAAACAGAAACCTCATTGAAGAGAATATTTAAATGTTGTTTTGTAAATAAAATACAACTCTAAGGATAAGTTCAAGGACAGTTATTTTTAATGATGGATCCATTTTTAGGAAAAAGTGAAATATAAAGAACATGAGAAGTAATTTAGAGGCATTTGGAGATAGATCAGAAATTTAAGATTTGGAAGCAAGTTAAGTGATAGAGAACTTAGAATTTAAGCATATAGTAAATTTCTGAGTGACATATGTCAGTTAACATTGTGAATATTTGTGTTAAATTATACACATTAGGGGAATACAAGTGATTGCACTATTTTCAGGTTCTTGTGACTTGTTGATAAATTTTGAGTGATAAATCTGACCAGGCAATGTTCTAGGGAGGGGAATGTTATAGTCATCATATTTATCTTTGCAGCCTATAATGTGAAATTTTATAATTAAAAATCCACATGTATATTTATTGATTTCTAAGTTTACCAGAGAAAAATAGGAAGGGTGACATTCAATTCAGATATTTCAACTGGTTCAACAGAAGATGAAGTGTTGCAGGAAGCACACTTGGTTGCAAAAGATGCTTTAAAAATTCAGTTATTTTTTAATGCTCTTGCTTCATTTTGTTTCATGTTTTTACCTTTTTTGGGTTTGTTTGTTTGTTTTCACTTCCTGGAACATTAAAGTAGTAAGTTTTCATGGAGAAATGGAATCAAACTTCAAATGACTTCATTTTGTTGGGCTTATTTCCCCAAAATTAAGCTGGTCTACTTCTCTTGATCCTGATCCTTCTCATATTCTTTCTTGCCTTGGTGGGCAACTCAGCCATGGCTCATGTCATACATTTGGATCCAGTCTCCACACACCTATGTACTTTCTACTGATCCAGCTGTCTCTCATGGGCCTGATGTACATCTCCAGTACTATCCCCAAGATGGTGTTCAAATTCCTTTCTAGCCAGAAAAGCATCCCCTCCCTGGGATATGGCATGCAAATCTTCTTTTTCCTGACAATTGCAGGTTCCGACCCCCTTGGTCGGCTGATGTAAATGGGCACTCACTCAAGATTGCACAAGAAGAGAGAAAGAACTCTGTCATGTCTTATCCTTGGGCCCTGTGGAGTGATGAGCCATTCACCTGATAGTTTACAGTGCAAGAATACAGTGCAGGCAAGAAGGCCCAGAAAAAAAAAGCCCTATGCAAGAGACTGATATAGGATTCCCTGAGACACCAGGTAGAGATCACTCACTATCTTACTTTAACACGTGGCAGCTGACTTTGGTGAGACTGTGCCTGTTATTTTACCTTGAGTTGAAGTTTCTGTGGCCTTGGGACTGTAAACTTTTACTTCAAGTAAATACCTTTAATAAAAGCCAACAGAATTCTGGTACTTTGCCTCAGCACTCTTTTAGCAGACTAATACAAAGATGAAGAAGATATTGAGTGAGCATACAAAAGAAATTGAAAATATACATAGAAAAATAACATAACTCATGGTAATGAAAGGCATAATAGCAGAGATTAAAAATAGGCTAGAATCACACAGAGCATATTTGAACAGGCATAGGGAAAAATTAGCAAATTAGAAAATAAGACAGCTGAAATCATACAGATAGAAGAACAGATAG
>JAQZBX010036326.1:9114-24326 GCA_029593785.1 Cabassous unicinctus
ATATTATGAGAAACTGTATGCTAAGAAATTAAACAATCTAGATGAAATGGACAAATTCCTAGAAAAGCACAAACAACCTAATTGGCTGTATAAGAAATCCAAAATGGAAAAGTAGAAGTAAACTCTCACTATTTGAAAATGACATGATCTTATATTTTGAAAATTCCAAAATATCTACAACAAAGCTATTAGAGCTAATAAATGAATGCAGCAAAATGACAGGATACAAGGTCAACACACAAAAACATTAGCCTTTCTATACATGAGTAATGAGCAAGATGAGGAAGAAATAAAAACAAAATTCCATATACAATAGCAAAAAAAAAAAAATAAAAAGACAAATATCTAGGAATTAATTTAACTAGAAATGTAAAGAATCCATATTCAGAAAATATGAAACACTGATAAAAAGAAATCAGAGAAGACCTAATCAAATATAGAGACATTCCATGATCATGGACTGGAAGAGTAAACATCATGAAGATGCCAATCCTACCCAAACTGATTTCTAGATTCAATGCAATACCAATCAAAATTCTGACAGCCTAATTTACAGAAATAGAAAAGGAAATTACCAAATTTATTTGGAAAGAAAAGTTGCCACAAGTAGTCAAAATCATCTTAAAAAAGAACAATGTGGGAAGACTTTCACTTCCTGACTTTAAAGTGTATTATAAAGCTACAGTGGTCAAAACAGCATGGTATTGGCATAAAGATAGACACATTGATCAATACATTTGAAATAAGAGTTCATAAATAAACCCTCACCTCTATGGTCAACTGAATTTTGTTAAGCCTACCAAGTCCAATTTTCTGGGACAGAACAGTCTCTTCAACAAATGGTGCTGGGAGAACTGGATACCCATAACTAAAAGAATAAAAGAGGACTCCTATCTCACCCCCTATACAAGAATCAACTCAAAATGGATCCAACACCTAAATAAAAGCCTGGACCATAAAACACCTAGAAGGTAATGTAGGGAAACATCTACAAGTCCTTGTAGTAAGTGAGGGTTACTTACACATTATACCCAAAGCACAAGCAACAAAACCAACAATAGATAAATTGAACCTCCTCAAAATTAAATTTTTCTGCATCTCAAAGGACTTTGTAAAGAGAGTAAAAAGGCAGCCTACACAATAGAATAAAATACTTGGAAATTACACATCCAACAAGAGCCTAATATTCCTCATATATAAAGAGATCCTACAATTCAATAATAAAAAGACAAATGACCTGATTTTAAAAATGAGCAAAAGACCTGAAAACACATTTTTCTAAAGAAGAAATACAAATGGTGAAAAAACACAGGAAAAAAATGTTCAACACAATTGGTGATTAGGGAAATGCAATTCAAAACTACAATGAGATGTCATTTTACACGTACTAGAATGACCACTATCAACATAACAGAAAATTACAACTGTTGGAGAAGATGTGGAAAGATAAGAATGCTTAGGCACTATTGTTGGTAATATAGAGTGGTATAGTCACTGTGGAATTCTGGTGATTCCTAAGGAAGTTGGATATAGATCTGCCATGTGATGCAGCAATACAACTGCTAGGTATATATACCCAGAAGAACTTAGAGCAGTGACACAAAGGGACACCTGCACACCAATGTTCATAATGATGTTATTCACAATTGTCCAAAGATGGAAACAACCCAGATGTCCATCAACTGACAAATGGATAAACAAACTGTGGTATATACACACGATGGAATATTATGCAGTTGTAAGAAGAAATGAAGTCATGAAGCATATGACAGTGTGGATGAACCCAGAGGAAATTATGTTGAGTGATGCAAGCCTGGCACAAAAGGACAAATATTGTATGATTTTGCTATTATATAATAGCAAATACAATGAGCAAACTCATGGAGTTAATAGCTAGAATGTAAGTCACCAGAGAATAGAATGTGGATAAAGAATGGGAAGCTGAGGTTTAGTCTGTGCAGAATTGGCAAAAAAAAAAAGTTGTTTGTGAATGTTTGGAAATGAATGGAAATGCTAAAAGCACATCATAGGATTTGTAATTAGTAGCACTAATATATGAATAAGATAGTTGTTTGTTTTTTCCTTTTTTGGAGTAATTAAAATGCTCTAGGGAGACGGAAAAAGAGCTGAAATGTGGAGGCATTTTTGGGACTTGGGAATTGTCCTGAATGACTTTGCAATGACAGATACAAGACATTATATATCTTGCCATAACCTACAGAATTGGGTGGGATAGAGTGTAAGCCACAATGTAAACTTTAATCCATGCTCAGTGGCAATGCTCTGAAATGTGTTCATCAATTGCAATGAAAGTACCACACTATTGAAGGATGTTGTTAATGTAAGGAAATGTGGGAGGTGTGGGGAATGGGGCATATGAGAATCCTCTATATTTTTATGCAATATTTTTGTAACCTAAGTATTTTTTTTAAGTAGGTATAATATGATGGCATTTTTGGGACATTGAATTGTCCTGAATGATACAGATACAGGCCATTATATATCTTGTCACAACTCACAAAAATGTGTTAGAGAGAGCTTAAACTGTAATGTAAACTATAATCTATGCTTAGTGGCAATGCTCCAAAGTGTGTTCATCAATTTTAACAAATATACCACTCTAATGAAGGATGCTATTAATGTAGGGGAGTGTTGGAGGTGTAGGAAGCGGGGCATGTTGAAATCCTCTGTACTTTTTATGTAACTTTTATGTAATCTATGTATCTTTTTAAAAAATGCTCTAATATTGATGGAAGTGATGAATGCACAATGCTATGATTATAACATAAGACATTGATTGTACACTTTAGGTAAATTGTATGGTTTATGAACAAAAAATATAACTGGGTGGGTTGGGGCAAAAACACACCAAATATAAGATATGGACTATAGTTAGCAGTAATACTTAGATGATGCTCTTTCATAATTTGTTACAAATGTTTCACAGCAATACAAGATATTGGTGTTGGGGTGAGGTATGGGAGCTCTGTATGATATTATACATGTATGTTTTCTGTACACTTATTGTTTATGTATATATTCATATTTGAGTATATATGAATATATTCATATTTGTATATATTCATATTTGTATATAACCATGCTGAATCCCTGAGCAACAATAATCCAAACAATTCAGTGCATGTTACAGGAGACCAAGCAGTTCCCTGAGTTGAGCCAAACTGGAATCCAAATGAGCAGTCAGAGAGAACCAAATTGAATCATTAAACTTATATTATTGCAGGTCTTAGAAAAGGAGTGCCTGGACAGTGGAATCTTAATTAAATCAGCAAACAGTTAAAGACCATGAAGAAAACCAGCCTGTCTATTTAGAGCAATGGCTCAAGGCCTATAGGCAGTACTCTGATTTAGACCTAGAGGACTCTGCTAACCTGTGCACTGTTAATTATACTTAATATGCTCCTGATATAAGGAGAAAACTCCAGAAATTGGAAGGGGAATTGGACATGCCTGTGCCACAATTAGTAGAGATTGTCTTTAAAGTTTTTCACAACTCAGAGTTCACCCATAAGAAGCAACAAAAGAAACATGTTCCCTACAAAGGCTGCCTCATATGAGCAGCTATCAGCAAGAACATCAGAGGCCCACAGACCCTGAGATGTGGGAAAGCTTCCATGGGAAGCTCAGTGAAGGGTAAGAACCCCAGGGCCTCCCAGGAACACAATTAGGTTCCATGAATTGCACTTACTATAGGCAGGAGGGACACTGGAAGCAGGAATGCCTGAGTCTCCCTGGGAAGGGAGAGGCCAGTATATACCACCCAGAAACCCAAGTCCCGCAGTTAGCAGGGGATGAAGACAGCAACCTGGAGTAATGGGGCCTGGGAGCACCTTCCACTAGTCAGGATCCATCCCAATCACACACGATGAACCTCGAGTCACATTTCAGGTGGGTAACAAGTTAGTTGACATCCTGATGGACACTGGAACCACTTATTCAGTTTTAAATCAGAGGTTAATTAAATAAACTAATGAATCATTCTCTATCATTGACATTTGGGGAACTAAAATATTTAAATAAAGAGTCTACAGATCCACTGCAATGTCAGATTGTAGAGACTCATCTGACTCATTAGATTTCACTACATGCCTGAATGCACAATTCTCCTTCTCAGCCAACACTCTCCAAATTGAAAGCTTCACTTTGATTTTCACCTAATTAAGTGAACCTACAGGTCTCAGCCATAGAGATCTGTGCTTTCCAAGCAGCCCTGTTGGAATTAGCTGGAGACACTGAGAAGTTTGAAGTACCCAAAGAGATAAAACAACAGGTTCCAGCTGATGTATGGGCTACTGAGGGACCCCCAGAATGGGCAGGTGAAGCACAGGAAGTCAAGGTAAGACTGTGGCCAAACACCACCCCACCATCTCTAAAACAGAATCCACTCAGAAAGGAGGTTAGAGCCAGCATTTCACCATAATCAAGAAACTTCTTAAGTGTGGACTAATTAGACCCTGTCAACCAGTCTTTAATACCCCTATCTTACCAGTTCTTAAACCAGGTAATCTGGGATGTAGATTTGTACAAGATTTGTACAAGATTTGAGAGCTATTCATCAGATAGTGGAAGATGTCTACCCAGTGGTGCCCAATCCCTACAAACTCTTTGTTAGTGTTACTAACACATACACTTGATTCACAGTCCTGGATTTAAAAGATGCTTTCTTTTGAATCCTCCTAGAGAAGGAATCACAGAGATGCTTTGCTTTGGAATGGGAAGATCCCAACATTGGAATTAAGCAACAGTATTGTTGGACTGTGCTGTCATGGGTTTAAGAATTCTCTGACCTTTTTGGGGCAAGTCCTGTCCAGGTATCTGCAGGTGGTGCAACTCCAGGAAGGACTCTTTCTTCAATATGTAGATGACATAATAAAACACAAAAGACCTCAGACGTGAACACAATAATGTTACAGAGACTAGATGAAAAAAGATATGTGTCAGAAAAGAAGGCCCAAGTTATACAAACTCATGTAAAATATCTTGGTTTTAAATTCTCTGAGAGACAATAGGCCCTCCTGCCCAGTCTAAAGGAAGCCTTATATGGAGTATCAAAGCCTAAGAACAAAAAGGAACTCATAGGGTTTCTAGACATGGCTGGTTACTATAAACTATGGATACCTAATTTTGGACTTATAGCTAAGCCACTATATGAAGCCCTTAAACGAAGTAAAAAAGAGTTCCTGGTATGGACACCACAATGTACACTTACTTTAAGAACCTTAAGCAAAAATTAATTATTGCCCCAGCTCTAGGACTTCCAGACTCCACAAAAAAAGTTCAACTTGTTCTTACATGAATGGCAAGACATCACCCTGGGAGTTTTTGCTCAACCCTTTGGAGGAGCACCCAACTGATAACATTCCTATAAAACAACTAGACCCTGCATCTCAAGACTGACCTGCGTGTCTGCTCACAGTCACAGTCATTTGTGACCACATTTTAGAGACAGAAAAATTCACATTAAGCTCTCCAGCTTACATCTATACTCCTCATGATTTAATTACAATATTTAAACAGAAAGGAGATCAACCAAGCCTCTCTGTTTTACAATCCTATTGTGACCTTAAAGACTATTGAAAAACTTAACCCTGCCACATTGCCCCAAGAGTTTGGGATAAACCAGAGTGGATACCTCTCAAACATGACTGTGTACATTTCCTTGAGAAAAGATATTTCAGTAGACTGGGACTGACTGATGTAACTCTAAAAATCCCAGCTCTTGAATTATTTACTGGTGGAAGTAGATTTATGGGCCATAGGAAGCAATGAGCAAGGTATTTGGAAGTCATCCTGGTAGAAACTTTGGAAGCAGGATCCCTGCCCTCTGGGACTTCAGCTCAGAGGGCTGAACTGGTAACCCTTGGAAGAGCCCTCCAGTTCAGTACAGGACAAAGAGTGAACATTTATACAACCCAGTTATGCTTTTGCAGTGTTACATACCCATGGAGCCATTTAGAAAAAGAGGTAAATACTCACTTCTGCTAATAGGGACATAAAACATATTGATCACATTCTAAAGTTGTTTGAAGTTTTGATGCTCCCCCAAGGAATTAGCAGTCATTCATTGCAAAGGACACTAAACTTCCAATAGCAGGGAAGTAAACAGAACTGTTTAGCTGATAAAGCCACTAAGTTAGCTGCAAGGAGAATAGAACCAACTCTTATTACACCACTCCACACTGAAAGACTGGACCACAAATTAAGACACCAAAGTTGATGAGACCCTAACCTAAAGCCATTTGGGAAACCATAACACTGGAAAAAAGATTTAACCAGAACAAAAGAGGGGTGATACACTCAAGCCACAGACAATGGCTGGTTGAAAAAAGAGTCCCTGGCAGAACCTTGGGAAGACTACCACGAATTATTCATACTTGAAAGCCTAGTGAAACCCATTACCATTCATTTCCATAGACTTATCATTGACATGAAACTGTTCCAGTCATTAAGTCAATTCTTCATAGGATCCAATCTATGCTGGATGGTTCAGGCAGTAAATGATCAGTTGTGTAACTTGTGCTCAAATTAACCCTAAAACTCAGCCTCCAGCCTTCAACAAAGGAGTACAATACAGAAGACTGGATGAGGAGAGGACTGGAAAACTGAGTTTACTGTAATGCCAAGGGCTGCTAAGAACTTCACATATTTGTTACTGTTTGTAGACAATTTCACTAATTGGGTAAAAGCCTTCCCATGCCAAATAGAAAAATCTTGAGAAGTAGTCAGTCTTACTTAAAGAAATCATTTCAAGGTTTGGACCTCCTATTTCTACACAATGTGATCTTATTTCTAAAGTGACTAAAGATGTGTCTGGCTTGTTATAGATTGGCACTTGCATTCTCCCTGAAGATTTCAATCCACTGGGAAGACTGAGCAAATGAATCCCACCATAAAAGAAACCATTGCCAAGATTTGTTTAGAAACTCACCTCAAGTGGGATAAAGCCCTGCCAATTACCCAACTCAGGGTTAGAGTCATGCCCAAAAGAAGACTTTGATCAAGTCCTTGTGAAATGGCTTAGGGAAGACCATTTCTTAAAATTAAATTGGGGAGAAATGTAGCTAGGTGGTTGAGTGCCTGCATCCTATGCTTGAGATCCCAGGTTCAATCCATGGTTACTCCTTAAAAGAAAAAGAAACATTCCATGGAAGGAATGTGCACATGAATTGGAGATGAATGAATGCCTGAGGAGAGGAAGGATGCAGAGCGGAGCAGTGTCTGGTGAATCAGCACTTCCCCAGCTGCTGTGGGTGTGCACATGGTGGAACCCCTGATAAAACTGAGGATGGATGTATTGACACTGACTATTATAATTATGTAAACTGATGTTCAATATAAAATGGTACTCATCAAACTCAGTTTTAAAATTAATTACGTAGAAAAGCATAATGTGAATTGGAAGATAAGAAATTCATCTGCATTTGGTGAGCAGTTGACTGAACTTTGCAAGACATTGTGTAAAGGACAACCCATGGCATCTAGATCTTGTTTAAGCATCCCTATCCTGAGAAAAGAGATTTTGCTCCCTAGAAACCACTAAAGTAATTATTATGGAGGCTCTTCTGTTGGACTTTGAATATTAAATGTCATTGTAAATATGTTTTTTTAAATTTTGTTCAATGTTAACAAAGTTTTTCAAATGATGAAATGCTGTTCAGGATTCTAAATATAGGGAATCACTTTTAAAAAATTATTTGTCAGATTTCATTTTCCTCTCAGAAAAGACAAGCTTAGTAATACAGTTGTGTCCATGGACCCATATCTTGTTAGATACATGGTCTCTCAGTTAAAGCCCAGCCCTGCTGCATCAAAATATGCATATTATTAATAGCAACACCCCCAATTAATATTTATGTAAATTGAAGTTGGATATGTAGTGCATGTGGACTGATTCTCAGTTTATTTCACATTGGAATCATGTGGTGAGCTTCAAAATATGTTGAATCTAAGTTATACATCTTATTGGCATGCAATTTTTCAAAGTATCCTCTTATGATACTCTTTATTTCTGTGGGATCAGTAGTAAAATCTTCCCTCATTTTTTTTTTATATATTTGCATCTTCTCTCTTTTTTGTTAGTCCAGCTAAGGGTTTGTCAATTTTATTAATCTCAAAAGAACAGATTTGGTTTTGTTAATTTTTTCTAGCGTTTCTTTTATTCTCAACTTCATTTAGTTCTGCTCTAATCTTTGATATTTCCTTTTTTTCTTCATATCTCTAAGTGTGTAATTAGGTCTTTGATTTTAGCTCTTTCTTCTTTTGTAATATAGGCATTTATGGCTATAAATTTCCATCTCAGCACTGCTTTTCCTACATCCCATATGTTGTATTCTCATTTTCATTTATTTCAAGGTAGTTAATTGATTTCTTTTGTAGTTTCCTCCTTGACTCACTGATTGTCTAAGAGTGTGTTATTTAACTTCCATATCTTTATGCTTATTCTGGTTCTCAGTCCCTTATTAATTCCCAGCTTCATTCCATTGTTGTCAGAGCAATTAAAATTTTGTATAATTTCAATCTTTCTGAATTTGTTGAAATGGACAAATTTGTAGCAGCTTACATTGATGAAAAAAGAAATTGACAAACTCAATAGACAAATCACAAGTAACAAAATTGAATTGTCATCAAAAAACCTCCCAACTAAGAAGAACCCAGGACCAGATAACTTCACAGGTGAATTCTACCAATCATTCTGGAAGGAGATAATACCAATCTTACTTAAACTCTTCCAAAAAATACAAGTGGAGGGAACATTGCCTAACTCATTCTATGATGTCAACATCACTATAATACCAAAGCCATATAAAGACTCCATAAGAAAAGAGATTACAAACCAATCTTTCTAGTGAAACTGGATATTAAATTCCTTAGCAAAATACTTGCTAATTGCCAAAACATCCAATGAATTCTACACCATGACCAAGTGGGTTTCATACCTGATATGCAAGGATGGCTCAACATAAGAAAATCAATCAATGTTATACATGACATTAACAGATTGAAAGCAAAAAAAAAATCACATGATCATCTATATTTATGTAGAAAAAGCATTTGACAAAATACAGCATCCTTTCTTGACAAAACCAATTCAAATGACTGGAATAGAAGGAAACTTACTCAACATGATAAAGGCTATATATGAAAAATCCACAGCTAACATCATATTTAATAGTGAAATGTCAAAGTCTTTCCCTTAAGATCTGGAGCAAGATAAGAATGCCCAATGTCACTGCTCTTATTTAACATTTTGATGGAAATACTTGCTTGTGCATTTAGGAAAGAAAAAGATATAAAATCATCCAAACTGGAAAGGAAGAAGTAAAAATTTCACTATTTGAAGACAACATGATCCTATACATTGAAAGCCTTGAAAAATCTAGAGCAAACATTCAAGAGCTGATAAATGAGTTCAGTAAAATGGCAGGATATAAGATCAAGACACAAAAATCAGTAGCATTCCTGTACACCTATAATGAGGAATCTAAGGAGGATATCAAGAAAAAAATTCCATTTACAATAGCAATGAAAAGAAGCAAATACTTAAGAATAAATGTATCTAAATATGTAAAGGATTTATACATATAAAACTACACATTGCTAAAGAAAATCAAAGAAGACCTAAATAAATGGAAGGATATTCCCTGTTCAGGGATTGAGAGACTAAGCTTTATTAAGGTGTCTGCTGTACTCACATTGATTTACAGATTCACTGCAATTCGAATAAAAATTACATTTTTTACTGAATTGGAAAAAGTAACTTTGAAATTTTTTTGGAAGGGTAAGAGGCCCCAAATAACCAAAAACATATTAAAAATAAATCAAAATTGGAGAAATCATATTACCTGACTTTAAAGCATACAACAAAGCTATAGTGGTCAAAACTGCATGGTATTGGCAAAAGGACAGACATACTGACCATTGGAACCAAATTGAGAACTCTGATATAGATCCTCAAATATACAGTACATTCATATTTGGACATGGCAACCAAGCCCAGTCAACTGGGACAGAATATCTCCTTCAACAAATGGTGGTTGGAGAACTTGATGGCCATATCCAAAAGAATGAGAGAGATTCACCATCTCACACCCTATAAAAAATTAACTCAAGAGGGATCAAAGAAATAAATATGAAAATAAAGACCATAACACTCCTAGATGATAATATAGGGAAGCATCTACAAGATCTTGTAGTAGGAAATGGTTTCATAAACTTTACACCAAAAGTTCAAGCAACAAATGAAAAAATAGATATATGGGACCTCCTCAAAATTGAAAACCTTTTATGTTTCAAAGGAGTTTGTCAAGAAAGTGAAAAGGCAACATACTCAAAGAGAGAAAGTATTTGGTAAACATTTATCAGATAAGGGCCTAATATCCAGCACATATAAAGAAACCCTACATCTCAAAAATGAAAAGATAAACAAGCCATTTTTAAAATAAGCAAGAGATTTGAATAGACAATTCTCCAAAGAAGAAATACAATTGACTAAAAAAACACATGAAATGATGCTCAACATCACTAGCTATTAGGGAAATTCAAATCAAAACTACAATGAGTTATCATCTTACACATCTTAGACTGGTTTCTATTAGAAAAAAACAGAGAACTACAATTGTTGGAGAGGATATGGGGGAAAGGGAACACTCATCCACTGCTAGAGGGAATATAGAATAGTGTAGACATTGTGGAGGACAATTTGGCAGTTCCTCAGAAAGCTAACCTTAGAACTGCCATATGATCCAGCAATCCCACTTCTGGGTATATATGCAGAAGAATTGAAAGCAGGGACACCAACAGATATGTGCACACTAATTGTCATAGTGTCATTATTCACTATTGCCATAAGTTGGAAGCAAAACAAGTGTACATCAACAGATGAATGATTAAGCAAATAGTGGTATATACATACAATGGAATAATACTCAGCTGTAAGAAGAAATGCAGTACTACACATGGGACAACATGGATGAATCTTGAAGACCTTATGTTAAGTGAAGAAAGTCAGTTACTGAAGGACAAATATTACACAACCTCATTGATATGACTTAAGCAAATTGAGCAGACTCACAGAGTCAGAGTCTGTAAGATAAGTTTTCAGAAGACAGAAAGGAAGGACAGTGTGTTGAGTTGAGGCTCAACATTGGCAAGACCTATGATAAGGTGGAAGGAGGAGGTTTAGCAGTGGATGGGAGTGATAGTGATGCAGTGATATGATTAGGTTCAACAGTGCTGAAATGTGTAGGGAATAGACTAGGGGTGTTGGACTATCCATGGAATTGTGGGGAAGGCTGAAGAAAGGAACAGGTGAACTCTGGGAATTTGTAGTTCTTTGGTTAAAACTACAAAAGTGGGAATGTTCTTTTGGCAAATATGGCAAGGAAGGGTTACTGGTGCTGGGTTTTGGCTGTGGGGAATATGCAAGATAAGTCACAACTGGGGCATGCTTCTATGGAGTATGAAAGTGTTCATCTTGTCTTAGTGTGTTATCTTAGTGGGTGGAGACTCACACAATAAACATGAAAATATTAAACTCTTATCCTGTGAAGTCCTTCTATGTTCTCAATTAGAAGGGCAAGAATCTATCAAGAATATGGGCAGTGCCTAATAAAAGAAAACATACCAATATGGCAAGGCCTCAATATTATTGCATGTAACTATGAAATATTAAAAAATTGAAGCTTAGTGGTTACGATAGATACTGAGGGGAGGGGGGAGGAAAAATAGCATAGATGGAGCACAGAGAATTTTTAGGGCATTGTAATTTTTCTGCATGATCATGAATGACAGATACAGGCCATTTTAAATTATGTCAAAACCTATAAAAGTGTATGGTGTAAAATGTAAACCAAAATTTAAATCAGTGATGATAGTAACAATGCTTCAATATTTGTACATCAATTATAACAAATGGACTGTCCACATATAAAATGTTAATAATAAGCATGAGTGGGAGATTGGGAGGGGGTAGGGTACAGGGGACTCCTCTATATTTTCTATGTGTCTTTTCTGTAACCTAAATTTTCTCTGAAAATAAAGCAAATAAAACATGACACTCAGACAGCAGACAGAAGATGGCATCAGTTTAGGTGGGCACTCACCATTTATTTCATGGAAGACAGCAGATTGGGCACAGGATCCTGCCCAGGTTGTCTCTTCTGGGAGTCTGCAGAGTGAGAACCTTGGGGATATCGATGTGGAGGGTGCTGGACAGAGAGGTGGACTGCTCAGTATAAAATCATGAGTTTTTTCCCCAGCTAGAAGTCGTGGATGCAGAGGGCTAAGCCCCACCCTCCCGGCAACCTGGTGAGAGTGGGAGGGCCCTGGCAAAGGGTGAGAGGCATTTCTTCTGTAAGATTGGCGGCCTGGAGCCCCTTCCAGCTTTTTGGGAGCAAACCAGCCAGGTAGAAGTGGTGCTGGGCTGAGGGAAGATGCAAATCTACTGAGGAAGCCTGATTTACCTGACAGCCATGGGACAGAGAGGCTTTGCTCAGGAGGGGGTGGAGCCAGCCAATTTTATAATTCTGCACTGTGTGTCAGAATCTCAGCTCCCCTGGGGAGGTCAGGCATTGGGAAGTGTTTGATAAGTTTCCATGAGCCTATTTAGTGTCCCCTCAGTGGAGGGGGTGGTCCAGAAGAGGTCTTTTGGGTCTCTTATTTCTTCAAAAAATTTTTTTAACTTAATTTAATCACTAAAATCTGCCTCAAAACATGCAGAGAGAAGGCTGCAGGGTAATTGATTGAGGAACGCATGCTGAGAGGCTCCACAAGGGCCCAAGAAGGAATGCTGTTCTTCCGTAGCTTTGTTTGACTGCATGCTTGTGTGTTTGTTTGGTTTTTATTTGTTTGTTTGATTCTTGCTTTTCTTTCCACTTTCCTTCCCACACTCCCTTTTTTTTAAAAATTAGCAACTGCCACCTTGTTTCTTCTTTGCTGTGCTGCTTCTTCCTTGATTTTCCATTCTCTGTGTATATTGATTTTGTCTAACAACACTATCTCTTTTTCTTCTTTCATCTTTCCACCTTCTGCTTTTTGTTGTGGTTCTTACATTCCATCTTTTTTCATTAGTCCTCAACTTCACAGGTATCAATTTCTATATTGTCTATTCTGTTTTCTTTTTTTACTACTATTACTAACTTTTTCCTTTCAGCCATTTCTTTATTTTTTCCCTATCTGCTCAACATTCTGGCTTTTTAAACCATTCTATATATTTTTCTCTATTTGGTTTCCCATTCCATTATAAGTACCCCACTTTTTCCCTCTATTACTCTGCACTGCTTACATGAGTTAAATATTCATTTTACTAAGACTGATACAGCCAACCTTCTAACTTTTATCAATATTATTATTATCCTTTTCTCCTTTCTCACCTCTTTTGATACCTCTGGCCCTAATCTTTTTCCTTCAAGGAAATAGAGAAAAAAGCAAGGAAATACAAGAACAAATGTGTGCCTTAATTTGTGGCCCTTAATCACTAAGGGCCAGAGTACCAGATTGGGCACAAAGATATGGAAGCTAAACAACACACTCTTAGACAAACAGTGGGTCAAGAAGGAAATCTCAAAAGAAATCAGTAACTACCTCAAATCGAATGAAAATGACAACACAACATATCAAAACATATGGGATGCAGAAAAAGATGTACTAAGAGGGAAATTCATAGCCATAAGTGCATGTATAAAAAAGAATAAAGAGCTAAAACTGAAGACCCAACTGCACACCTGAAGGAATTGGAAAAACAACCACAAACTAACCCCAAAGGAAGTAAAAAGAAAGAAATAACAAAGATTAGAGCAGAACAAAATGAAACAGAAAATCAGAAAGCACTAGAAAAAATAAACAAAACCAAAAGCTGGTTCTTTGACAAGATAAATAAAATTCACAAACCTTTGGCCAGACTAACAAAGAAAAATAGACAGCAGATGCAAATGCACAAAATAAGGAATGAAGAAGGGGATAGCACTACTGAAAACACCAAAATAAAGAGTATAATATGAGGATATTTTGTAAAATTACATGCCAACAAGAATGGTAATTTAGAGGAAATGGAAAAATTCCTAGAAACTCACAAACAGCCTCCATTGATGAAGGAAGAAATTGAGGAATTCAACAGTCAAATTACAAGTAAAGAGATAGATTCAGTCATCAAAAACCTACCAACTAAGAAGATCTCAGGACCAGATGGCTTCACAGGTGCATTCTACCCAACATTCCAGAAAGAGCTAACACCAATCCTGCTTAAGCTTTTCCAAAAAATAGAAGCAGAAGGAACATTGCCTAAGTCATTCTATGATGTCAACATTACCCTAACACCAAAGCCAAACAAAGATACCACAAGAAAGGAAAATTACAGACCAATTTCTCTAATGAATGTAGATGCTAAAATCCTCAACAAAATACTTGCTAATCACATTCCACAACATATCAAAAGAATTATACACCATGACAGAGTGGGATTCATCCCAGGTATGCAAGGATGGTTCAACATAAGGAAATCAATCAATGTT
The DNA here is from genome assembly GCA_029593785.1 of Cabassous unicinctus. Lineage (NCBI taxonomy): Eukaryota > Metazoa > Chordata > Mammalia > Cingulata > Chlamyphoridae > Cabassous > Cabassous unicinctus. The sequence continues at coordinate 23,643 of JAQZBX010036326.1, forward strand.
ATACACCACATAAACAGATTGAAAGAAAAAAATCACATGATCATCTCTATAGATGCAGCAAAAGCATTTGACAAAATACAGCACTCTTTCATGATAAAAACACTGCAAAAGTTAGGAACAGAAGAAAACTTTCATAACATGATAAAGGGTATATATGAAAAACCCAAAGCTAACATCATCTTCAATGGTGAAATCCTAAAAGCCTTCCCTCTGAGATCGGGAGCAAGACAGGGATGCTGACTATGAACACTCCTATTTCACATTATCTTAGAATTTCTTACTCAAGCACTGCAGCAAGAAAAAGATATAAAAGGCATCTAAATTGGAAAAGAAGATGTAAAAATTTCATTGTTTGTAGGTGACATGATCATATATGTACAAAACCCTGAGAAATCTACAACAAAGCTTCTAAAGTTTATAAAGGAGTTCAGTAATGTCACAGGCTCTAAGATGAATGCTCAAAAATCAGTAGCATTTCTGTACACCAATAACGAGCAATGTGAGGATGAAATCAAGAAAAAATACCATTTACAATAGTAACTAAAAGTATCAAATACCTAGGAATAAATAAAATTAAAGATGTTAAGGACTTATATACAGAAAATTACACAACACTGTCAAAGGAATTGTAAAAAGACTTAAATAAATGGAGGAATATTCCCTGTTCATGGATAGGAAGACTAA